>JABUQX010044258.1:0-10000 GCA_015478945.1 Trachelipus rathkii | reverse complement strand
TGTCATCCCTGATGATTTGGCGAATGAGGGCCACTAAAGATTCCAGCTTTGAGTTCTCCATACTCACCCTGGAAAAAAAACTGCAATATATTTGAAACATTCACCATCTTTGTCTAGGGCCCTTACAAATTGCTTCATCAGTCCTAGTTTGATGTGGATTGGTGGGAAAATAATTTTTCCCCTGTCAACCAGTGGTTCGTTAATGATATTTGATGCACCTACAGTCATATTTTTCCTAGCAGGCCATACAACTTTTTCCCAGTGGTCTTCTTTAGCCCTACTATCCCACAAGCATATGAAACAAGGGTATATCCGCTTTGCTGCCCAAGTAAGATGTTGACCATCTTCAAATCAACGCATATAGGCCACTGGTGTTCATTATATCTAAGCTCCTGCAAGATCATTCTTATATTTTCATATTCCTCTTTCAGTTTTGTTGTGACTATTGGAATCGTGATAACTATTGTCATGTTCAATAAAACACCTCAAGCTTCTCGTTGAACTATCAATAAACAATCGCCAATCTTCTGGTCGGTATTTAGATAACCCCATTGGAGTAGGAGTCCGAGGAATTTCCGTCAGTATACTAGGGTCTTCTTCTTCAATGAAATATGGAGGAAGTACCCTCTCTTGTCCGAAAAAAAAGTTATTTTACATTCTGCTTGAGACATTTCTTTTACACTTAGTCTAGATGCAAAAGTCAGAATCTTGCCTTGGATACTTAACCTCTATTACTAATCATTGAATCTCTTCCTGGAGAACTGTTGCTGTGTAAGTACTTTCTTCATTTCACTAGCCACTATCTGCCGTTATCACATCTGTGATTTTCTTCTTCATCAGACAATGCTAGGTCTGGGGTTGTGGTTATTGGGCATCGTCCGGAGTGTGGTACAGGTTCGCCTTGCTATTCCAGATCCGGATACTCAAATTACGTTTCTTGTAGATGATACCGTTCACAATTAACAACAAATAACAGCCACTCTGGTTGTTTGTGGCTTCCGCCATCCATAGCCAACAAATGTTTAAACCTTTTATTCCTCCATTTACACACAATTGACGTAGAATTTTCGACACACGTTTTACAGACCATATTGGAGCCCAAGACTTATCTTGGTCTCCGAGTTTCATTCCAAATATGCCAGATATGCTTGCTTCACAAAGTTAGTAATATTTCTTCTTTGGTTCTCTGGTAATATTCACCACATATGTAGCAGAAACATTGGGGGTTATTCAAACAGCTATTCGTGGAGAGTTCATAGTTGTTCTTTTGAAAGACAGAAAAATAATTAGGTATATAAGTAAGCCCCTTAAAAAGAATATGCATTAAAAAGAAATTGTATAAGAGTATTGGAACACCCTTGTATCTCAAGAATAGAGTCATCTTGGAAGAACTAATGTCATTTCTTGAGATCAGCACACCCGACTATACGTATAATTCGATAAAATATCCTTGGCAGCAAAAAAATATTTTTTTTTTGTTAACCAGTGTAATGGCGGAGTTTTGTGAGGGGTATGGTTGTGGCCCACCTTTGCCAAGGGATGAACTCTACATTGACGAGATTGAAATTGTCGGGTTCGTTGTATTTCGGTCAAACTTTAGGGTGAAATTTTCTGACTTCGGTTAGTTTTCACTAAAGGGTATAAATGGGGAGGTAAGGTTTTCTTTTCTTTACGACTTGTGTCTATCTGTACACTTTCTGTATATCTGCTATGTTTACCTTACCCTTCAGTCTTGGGGGAGATTAATGTGGGTTGATGATGATCAATAATGATGATATATATATATATTCTATATATATATATATATATATATATTATATATATTAATAGATATATATATGTATTATATATATATTATATATATACTGGTATACTGTAACATTAGCTATTTCTAGGAAATTTTGTTTTTAATAAACAATAAAATCAATGCTCTAAACATAGTTAATATATGATTTAAATAAAATTTTGTTCTTAAAATAGTTTTCCTTATTAAATCCTGGAAAATTAAAACAGTAAATGAGTAGACAAATTACAGGGATGGAATCTCTTCAAAATTCTCAAAGAATAGTTGGTATAGCAGAAAATTATAAGTCAACGTTTCTGGAAATATATTATTTTCATCATCAGGATATTAAAGTTTTTATCCCCTATCAAAATTTATAAAATCAGCAAAATATTCGTTAATGCGAAAACATAGTATTCAAAAAAGGCTTTGATATCAGTTGAATACATTGAAATTATGAGAGCTGCAATGTGTAAGGACCACTTTTACTGTTGAGAGAGGGATTAAGACTGGAGATATAGAGAGTAGTTTCAGGACAGTTTGACCTCCCACAGCTTTTTCTCAAAAAGTATAAGAGCTATAGGTCTGAAACTTGGAATATAATGTATATATGGGATAAGCTCGAATCCGTGTAAATTTCAAGTCTGTAGGATGTATATAGAGGGTAGTCACCCCCGAGGGTGGACACCGATATTGCGCTTACGCCCTTGTGGCGTGATCTGCGTGGGTGAGTTTAGGCCTAAATAGCATTAGGTTCGAGCGTGATGACGTAATCAGACCAGGTCCTGTTTGACCGACAGACACAGACTGAGCGCGCGTGCGCATACACATACACATTATTATTATTATTATTAGGTCGAAGAAGTGTTTCCGAAGGAAACACTTCTGAGTTGTTTTTTAAACCCTTCTGCGTCTGCTTCTGCGACTCCGAGTCCGCCCCGCACCGCTCCGCACCGCACCGCACCGCGCCGCACTGCACCGCTCCGCGCTGTACTGCACAGCTCCGCCTCTGATATGAAGGAATAGAGCTATCGCCTTCAAAACTTGGTATATGTTCTATGAAGGTGATAAACTGATCCCATGCGAGTTTTGGTGCCCGTAGGTCACCCCTAAGGGGATGCTGCCCCCTTAGCTTCAAGGTCAAATTCGTCCTGAAAACCCAGTTAGGCTTAACGTATCGGGCTAAAAAATTTTGGATGTGGCTTATATGATGAACGCAAAATCTCGTCGGAGACGAAGATAACGTTTCTCTGCGTCCCCCCTCCATAATGGGGGACGCTGCCCCCTCTCTAAAAATTAAAAATGATCTTAGAAGCTTGAAACTCAGAGAAAGGTTGAAGGAGACGGAGTCGGAGACGGAGTTGGAGTCGGATTCGGAGACGGAGTCGGAGTTGGGTTCGGTTTCGGTGTCCAGGGACCCCACCGGAGGGGGGTCTTCAGTTGGAAAAAAAAAGAAGAAGAAATGCATGGAATGCAAAACAGAGGAAGAAGAAGAAGAAGAAGAAAGGAAGAATGAGGAGGAAAGGAGGAAGGAAGAAGAATGAAGAAGGAGGAGTAGGAGTTGGCTCCGGCAACCGGTGCGCAGAGCCGGTGCGGTGCTGAGTAATAAACATTTTGTGTAATTGATACAATATGGTGTCTTTATATAGGTTATTGGATCTGTAGATTTCGAAAATAATGGTTTCAGAACCATCAAGAAAAAAAAAAAATAAATAAATAAATAAAATTTCTTACACTTTTATGTTTATAACTTACAAAATTTAACGTTTTTAACATACCCTAAAGCCAGTAAAATCACTAAATCAAAGCCACAATCCAGCCTCCCCCTCCTATGCACCTCCCTGACCATGCTGTGATGCTAGTTGATCTATTGATTAAGGGTCACATTTCGAGTAGTATTTTGGATAAACATAACATAAAATCAAGTTTTTTATACAAAGATCAGACAATATATGTTGACGTAACAAAAGTTTTCACATTAATAAAGCTACATAGCATCATCTGAAACTAAGAATATATTCCAAGACAACAAACAAACCTTAACTGCATCTTAAAACAGGAATAAATGGTCAACATTAACAAAGTTTCACACCTATCAGCAGTAAAGTAACTAACATAGCATCAAAAACGTAACTTATTTACACTTGGTCAAGCATATCTCTAACATAACAATGTTAATTTACACTGACATGGTAATATTTAACTAAAAATTTACTATAGACCTTGTGTAATATCATATAGAACCGGTGAATAGTATGCTAACGGTCACAAAGTTTTCCTATTAATAAAGCTAACATGATGTAACACGAACTAAGAAAATAAAATATACAACGACAAACCTGACAACATCTTAGGTAAGAATAAACAGCTAACATTAACAGATCCACACTTAACACGCACGTAAAGTAACTAACAAGACTCACAAAAAAACACATTCCATTCATGCTTTATCAAACCATATCTCCATGACAATGTTAATTTTACCATTAACATAGGGTAATAATTAAGCTAAAATTTTAGCAATAACCGTACCTAACCAGCAATAATGCCGTAATGGGTAAAGACAAAACAGAGTAAAGTGTTTACATCTCTGGTAAAGCTAAACCTATGAACAATTACATAACTTAACACACACACACACAACACACACACACACACACAACACACCAACACAACGACACTGACACCCACACACAACAACCAGATGAATGTAAACAGCATCAATTATCAATGTAGTCATAAATCGAAACAATACGAGGGAAGTTAAAGGACAAGTTTTCGTATTTATAACATATAATTTTCAATGAAAAAGCGTTATATTAAATACATAAAAAACATATAAATACATAAAAATATAAGTTTTAATTTTAAATATATTAATTCTATCTGATCAGGCGAACTAGGAATTCAATTGGGTACGTTTTCTAGTATATCTATCTCTAAAGATTCAACTACCCTTTGAAAGAATGTAAGTATAAATGTCTTCAGCAACTAAACCATTTTTCGGCATATGTCGATTCAACAGCACTCATTCTCTCATACAAGAGAGAAGTAAACTCATCCAAGCTGATAGTTATTAAAGCATTTCTGTATACCGCATTATATGGGAAACCACATGTTTCGGTGTAAATATCGTAGATTACACCGTGAGCTATATGTATTAAGTCATCGAGTATGTCAACATCGTTAAGATGTGATGTTTAATTCATTTTTTATTTTAAGCAATGCTGTAATATTATCAGACGTTCGAACGCTGAAACCTATACATGTGCGATAGAAGGTCACACAATCGACGGGTTTCCAATATTGGCGTACCTCAAGGGTTTTAATATTGTCACACGACGAGAACACCACGTCTATTCTATTAGAACCACTTATGTTGTCTTCCCTGTTAGATATTTCACTAAACGTTGATCTCTCGGATAACAAACACTTATCCTCTACCCATGTAGCAGCGATGTCGATAATCTTGATGAATCCATCAGCGCAAACGAATAAAGGTCTATTATTTGATCCTTTGGCAGAAATACAAGCAACGTAACGACTGTCATTTGGTTTACGATTAAATATAAATGACCATCATTGGGAATAACGAAGCTCCTTGTGAAGATATCAACAACAGACGGTGGAGAAATGCGGGGTAGATGTCATCGTCCAGTACAGAGCGAAAAAATGTCCTATCTGACGGAAATCGTATGCGTAAACAACCTTATAGGTATGAGATTCTTTCTTTCAGCCAATCAGAAGAAATAAACAAGATACAACCACAAAACAACCATATCAGTTCAAAAGTGCATATAATCTCGCTAGACAACAACAACAGCAAACGCAAAAACAAGCAACAATAACAACAAAAACAACAAACAACAACTTCAATAAAAACGAAAAACAACACAATTTATAACATAGTACAAAAATAAATTCTTTATATACCAACCAACCAAAATTATATGCCTAACGTAAACACTTGTTTTTCACGTAATAAAGCTAACAAAAACTTAAACCAGAACAGACAATCTACGGTAAAATAAAGCATAAAACACACACACCAAAACACACGAATAAACACCTAACATTACACAAAGTTCCAAACTTAACAGCAGTAAAGTACCTACCCCAGCGTACAAAACGAAACCTATTCACACTTTTTCAAAGCATATCTCTAACATATCATTGTTAAATTTTACATTAACACTTATTGATTTACGTAGCATCTCGAGTATCATTTCGGATAAGCATACGACAAAAAATGGAGTTTCTTTATATGTAGCTAAGCTCAGCGAATTATAGGTTAACAGGATTGACCAATGTTTCCACAATAATCGAAAGCTAAACAATAGCTAGTCTAGTGAACTTAAGAAATAGATGTTACAAGAGATCGACAAACTTAACGCAAACTTAAGCGCACTAATATTAAGAACCAGTTAACAATTAACAAAGTTCCATCACTTAACAGTCCTGTAAAGTAATCTAGCATTGCAACAAAACGTAAACCTATTCAATTCTTTTTTATAAGCTTCTATATATATATATATACTGGCCCACGAAGATATGCTTACGGAACAAAGTTGTTAGCTTCAAATAAAGGCTAACAGTCATAACCTGAAACTTAAGAATATAATGTTACAATTGCAAACCTAACATACATCACGTATGAATAATCAGCTAACATCCTGAAAATTCCCTACTTATCAAGGGTAAAGTAGCTAACAGGTTTTCATACATACTCGATTGTTCCGGCTTTTCGAAGCATAACTAGCAGCAGATAAAGCGTAATTATCTAAAAAATC
Organism: Trachelipus rathkii; assembly: GCA_015478945.1. NCBI lineage: Eukaryota > Metazoa > Arthropoda > Malacostraca > Isopoda > Trachelipodidae > Trachelipus > Trachelipus rathkii. The sequence goes on along the minus strand of JABUQX010044258.1, from coordinate 3,427 downwards.
CCTTAAACAAAGTGAACAATCTATCAAAGATTGCAACCATCTTGAACTATGAATTTGACACTATCTTTCATCAAAGTGTCAATCGTTTCGAGTATAACATCATTTTGACCTATGAATAAAAGTAGACATTATCAAAAAAGTCTAGGCAAAGCCTAACATTACTCAACAAAAACCTAACCTAGGCTCACGTTTCTAACACATTATCCGTCATTTAACACAGTAATATCTTACAAAAACTCATCAAATTTCTCTAACAAATCTGTGCTAACATACCTAGCGTATAAATAATCCGCTAACATCCTGAAATTTCCCTACTTATCAAAGGATAAAGTAGCTAACAGGTCATACAATACTCGAAATGTTCCCACTTTTCCAGCATTTCTGCAACAGGTAAAGACGTATTATCTAACAAATTCCCTTAAAAAAGTGGCCATTCTATCAAAGATACATGCATCTTGAACTATGAATTGATACTATCTTCATCAAAGTGTCACTCGTTTCGAGTATAACATCATTTGAGCTATGAATAGCGTAGACATTAGCAAAATTCTCGGACAAAACCTAACATTACTCAACAAAATCTTAACATAGGCCTCACGTTTCTAACATATCATCATCAGTTAACACAGTAAATATCTTACAAAACTCATCATTTCTCCAACAAATCAGTGTTAATTTCACCCAGTCATAGTAATAGTTTAACATAACGTTACCTAACTTACGAAATAAAACGCTTTCCCATTTAGCCAAGAAGTATCTAAAGCAACAAACATCACCGTCCCAAGAGAAAACCCAATGGGATTCACCCATTGAAAGGGTGTGACTCGGAAGGTAATGTGTGGCTTTAGATACTCTTGGTTAATGAACGCTGTTTAAAAAAATTTCCCGTTTAAAGTTTTTTTAAGGGGGTTACGGGGGTTTTGTTTAAATGGTTAAATTTTACATATGACTGGGTGAAATTAACACTGATTTGTTGGAGAAATGATGAGTTTTGTAAGATAGTACTGTGTTACTGGTGATGAATGTTAGAAACGTGAGGCCTATGTTAGAATTTTGTTGAGTAATGTAGGTTTGTCCGAGAATTTTGGGCTAATGTCCTACGCTTATTCAATAGCTCAAATGATGTTAATACCTCGAGACGAGTGACAACTTTGTATGAAAGATAGTAATCAATTCATAGTTCAAGATGCATGTATCTTTGATAGAATGGCCACCTTTTTTTAAGGGAATTTGTTAGATAATACTGTCTTAGCTTGTTGCAGAAATGCTGGAAAAGTGGGAACATTTCGAGTATTGTATGACCTGTTAGCTACTTTATCTTTGATAAGTAGGGAATTTTCAGGATGTTAGCGGATTATTCATACGCTAGGTATGTTAGCACAGATTTGTTAGAGAAATGATGAGTTTTTGTAAGATATTACTGTGTTAACTGACGATGATGTGTTAGAAACGTGAGCCTAGGTTAAGTTTTTTGTTGAGTAATGTTAGGTTTGCCCTAGACTTTTTAAGGTTTACGTTTATTCATAGGTCAAATGAGTTATACTCGAAACGATTGACACTTTGATGAGATAGTGTCAATTCATAGTTTAAGATGGTGGCATCTTTGAATAGATTGTTCAATTTGTTAGAGATTTTGTTAATAATACGGGTTTTTTTTCCTGCTAATAGGCTGGAAAAGCCGGGAACATATCGAGTATTGTATGGACCTGTTAGCTACTTTACCCTTGATAAGTAGGGAATTTTCAGGATGTTAGCTGATTATTCATGCGTGAGGTATGTTAGGTTTGCAATTGTACATTATATTCTTAGTTCAGGTTATGACATGTTAGCTTTATTGAAGCTAAAACTTTGTTCCGTAAGCATATCTTCGTGGGCCAGTATATATATATATAGAACTTATTAAAAAGAATGAATAGGTTACGTTTTGTATGCAATGCTAGTTACTTTACAGGTGTTAAGTGTGGAACTTTGTTAATGTTAACTGTTTAATATTAGTGCGTAAGTTGTGTTAAGTTTGTCGTTGTACATTATTTTCTTAGTTCATATGATGCTATGTTAGCTTTATTATTGTGAAAACATTGTAATGTTAACCTATATTCGCTGGTTAGTATATAAAGAACTCATTTTTGTGCTATGTTTATCCGAAATGATACTCGAAATGCTACGTAAATCAATAGTGTTAATGTAAAATTAACAATGATATGTTAGAGATATGCTTGAAAAAGTGTGAATAGGTTACGTCTTGTACGCTGGGGTAGGTACTTTACTGCTGTTAAGTATGGAACTTTGTTAATGTTAGTTGTTTATTCGTGTGTAAGGTGTGTTAGATTTTGTTATTGTACAGTATATTCTTAGTTCTGGTAAAGCTATGTTAGCTTTATTAACGTGAAAACAATGTTACGTTAGCATATATTCGTTGGTTGGTATATAAAGAACTTATTTTTGTACTATGTTATTGTTGTTGTTGTTGTTGTTGTTGTTGTTGTTGTTGTTGTTGTTGTTGTTGTTGTTGTTGTTGTTGTTGTTGTTGTTGTTGTTGTTGTTGTTGTTGTTGTTGTTGTTGTTGTTGTTGTTGTTGTTGTTGTTGTTTTTGGTTTTGTTGTTGTTGTTGTTGTTGTTGTTGTTGTTGTTGTTGTTGTTGTTGTTGTTGTTGTTGTTGTTGTTGTTGTTGTTGTTGGTGTCTAGCGAGAATATAACCCTTTTTGAATGAATATGGTTCGTTTGGTTGCTCTTTATTAAGGTTTCATTCATAAGGATTGGCAGAAAAGGAATCCTCATTACTAATAAGGGTTTGTTTACGCATACATTTTCCGTCAGTAGTACATTTTTTCATGTACTGGGACGAATGACCATCCTCCCCCGCATCTGCCACGTCTTTGTTGGATATCTTCACAAGGGAGCTTCGTTATTCCCGAATGATGTGTCATTTATGTTTAATCGTAAACCGAATGGTGGTCGTTACGTTGCTTGTATTTTTGTCATTGCATCAAATAGTAGACCCTTATTCGTTTGTGCTGATGGGTTCATCAAAGATTAAAGACATCGCTGCTAACATGGGTAGAGGATAAGTGTTTGTTATCCGAGAGATCAACGTTTAGTGAAATATCTAACAGGGAAGACAACATAAGTGGTTCTAATAGAATAGACGTGGTGTTCTCGTCGTGTGACAATATTAAAACCCTTGAGGTACGCCAATATTGGAAACCCATCGATTGTGTGACCTTCTATCGCACATGTATAGGTTTCACAGTTCGAACACCTGAAAATATTACAGCGTTGCTTAAAATAAAAAACGAATTAACATCGCATGCCTTAAACGATGTTGACAATACTCGATGACGTAATACATATAGCTCACGTGTAAATCTGACCGACTATTTTACACCGAAACATGTTGGTTTTCCCATAAATATATGCGGTATACAGA
>JABUQX010044257.1:15000-17500 GCA_015478945.1 Trachelipus rathkii | reverse complement strand
GGTATATTCGGTGAGCGGGGTGGTGACCTCAGGTGTTGGGAAGTACCTGGGGTGGGGAGTCCCACAAAACGTGCAGCCTGGGTGAAAATAGATATAGAAGAAGGGAAAAAGATGGGGAGGAGAGAGGTAATTAGGGTGGGATGTATGAATGTGAGAGGGGTAAACGAGGATTTGAAGAGGGAGGAAGTGGGGTTAATGTTTGAAGAAAAAAGGTTGGATGTGTTAGGGATAACTGAAACTAAGGTGAAGGGAAAGGGGGAGGTAGAGTTTGGAAAATACAAGGGTGTGGTATCAGGGGTGAACGAGAGAGTGAGGGTGAGGGAAGGGGTAGGAATAGTTATGAGGAAAGAGGTGTGGGATAAGGTAAGGGTGTGTAGCCAGGTGAGTTCAAGGATAATGTGGGTAAAAGTGAAATTCGGGGGGGAAATGTGGGTTTTTATATGTGCATATACCAGTGAATGGAGCGAGGGAGGAGGAGAGAGAAAGATTTTGGAATGAGTTGAATGAGTGCTGGGAAAGTTTTGGGGTAAACGATAAAATTTGTCTATTGGGAGATTTAAATGCAGGAGTGGGTAGGGAGGGTGGGAAGAATAATAGGACCATTTGGGGTGGGGGAGAGGAATGTTAATGGAGAAAGTCTGTTAGAGTTGTGTGTTGAAAGAAGAATGATAGTGGGGAATACTTGGTTCAAAAAAAGTGAAAATCATAAGTATACATGGAAGAGTGAGATAACGGGGGGGAGGGCGGTACTGGATTATGTGTGTGTAAATGGGAAGGATAGAGATAGATTACTAGATGTAAATGTATTTAGAGGGGCGGGGAGGGGATATCGGATCACTATTTGGTGGTTGCTAGGATAAGGGTGGGAGGAGAGGTGACGATTAAGGAAAGGGGAGAAAGGAGGAGAGTGGAGGTGATAAAGGTGGAAAAATTGGAGGAGACAGTGTGTAAGAGGGAGTTTAGGACAGGTGGAGAGACGTGAGAGGGACGGGAATGGGGGAGGTGGAGGGGGAGTGGACGAGATTTAAGGAGGCAGTATGTGAGGAGGCTAGAAGGGTATGTGGAGTAAAAGGGTGGGTGCCAAGCAGAAGGAAAAGAGAGGCAGATGGTAGGTGAGGTGAGGGTGGTGAAAAAGAGGAAAAAGAAGGAGGCTTATATGTGAAATGGTTGGGGAAGTAGGAGGGAGAAGCTGGGAGAAAGAGAGGAATATAGAAGGATTTAGAGTGGAAACAAAAGAGGGCGGTGGAGAGGAGCGAAGAGAAGAGCAAAAAGATGGAGTGGTGTAGAAAGGTGACGGAAAATTTTGAATCAGGAAGTAAGATGTTTTGGAAAAAGGAAAGAAAGGAAAGAAGAAGAAGAAAGGAGGAGGAGGGGGGAGGATTAAGGGAGGAGATGGGGAGTGGATAGGAGGAGAGGATAGAGGGTGGAGAAGAGGTGGGGAAGTATTTGTAGATTATTGAATAAGGGTGGGTGGGGAGGGAGGAAAGATTTACACTTAAGGGGTGAGATGGGAATGTATTGGGGAGAGGGAGGAGGATGAGATACAAATGGAGGAAATCATTAGGGCCTTGAGTAAAGGAAAAAAAGGAAAGTCCGCAGGTCTGGATGGTGTGAGAATGGAAATGTTACAGAAGGGTGGTATAGGGGTGGAGGAGTGGCTGCATAGGTTATATAATATGTTGGAGGAGTGGAGAGGTACCACAGGATTGGGAGGATGGTTGTTTGGTTCCCCTGTATAAGGGGAAAGGGGATAGGATGGAATGTGGGAATTATAGAGGTATATGTCTTTTAAGTGTGGTAGGGAAAGTGTATGGTAGAATACTGATTGAGAGAGTGAGAGGGTTAACGGAGGGAAGAATGGGGGAAGAACAAGGAGGATTTAGGGAGGGAAGAGGGTGTGTGGATCAAGTGTTTACACTAAAGATGCTTGTGGAGAAAAGTATTGAGAGGAAAGGGAAAGTGTATGGATGTTTTTTAGATTTAGAGAAAGCATATGATAGAGTGAAGAGAGGTGAATTGTGGAGGGTGTTGGAGGAAAATGGAGTGGGGGTAAATTAGGTAAAGGTATCAGGGCATTTTATAGGAATAGTAGAATGTGTGTGAGAGTGTTAGGAGGGGAGAGTGAGATGTTTGGGGTGGCGAGAGGACTGAGGCAGGGGTGTGTAATGTCACCGTGGCTATTCAATTTGTTTATGGAGAGTGTTTGCAGAGGAATGGTGAGGGAGGGGAGGTGGTGGAATTGATGAATGGGAATGATAGAAGGGAGGTGAACATGATACTGTTTGCGGATGATACTGCCCTAGTGGCGAAGAACGCGGAAGGGTTGAGGTATTTGGTGAGGGAGTTTGAGAGAATGTGCGGACAAAAGGGCTTAAAATAAATCCTGGTAAGAGTCCCCTATTATTCTTTTATTTATATGATAGTGATGATCTGTAGGGGTCAGTTCGAGTGGGGGGGGTAGTTCTGGAAGAAGTAAAGATTTTTAGATAGTTAGGGATGG
>JABUQX010044257.1:0-7500 GCA_015478945.1 Trachelipus rathkii | reverse complement strand
GCACCTTCTCATTGTTAAAGCTAGTCTGACAGGTCATGTTTGTCGATTTCGCCTGCAGCCACTAATTTACAATGAGAGCAGCTTTACACTTGATTGATCTTTGATGACGATTGACCTGAGTTCAGTTCAGTGTAATCATCAACATCACAGAATGCTTGATGAGTAGTGCCCTTCTGCTTCATGTTCCTTCTCCTTCGCTGATGCTAGGTTACTGTTGTGCGGTTACGTTTGAGTTCGGTATACCACCCTTCTCCCCCCCCCACCGCAATAACTACGTTTCCAGCCGTCTTCTTCATCAGGCCTTGACCTCTGACTTTATTGGCCATTGTTTCTTCAAAAGCCGCTGCATCCACATCAGGCGACACTGGTGGTGGGAAGGCTCTAGTGGCCTCAGAAGGTAACTACCTCATCTTTCAAGGTGCGAGAGAACCTCACTTGTGTCATTAATAGGCGTTAGAGGAGGGATATTGACCAGAGGGCGCAGAACTGGAAATGTGGCATTTGGTCTTTCAAGTCAATCAGCTTTATTTTATTTTTTTTAGCCGAAAATGAATCAATACATGGGTATCAGCCAGTCACAATAGTCACTGTTTCTCCCTTTGGAATTTTAGATCCAGTGAGCAACGGCGTACTCTTAACAAGGTGCTCATATGAAATACCTAATAATTTAAAAAGTGCTTCTTAGGTACTACGTCATTAACGCTACTCACGTAATAACGTTATTTTAATAATAAGAGAAAAAAATCCGGAAAAATATAACTTCCACCATCAATTTAAAGTTTTAATTAAAATGTTCTTTTACTCATTATGACGCCACTGAGGACCTGAGCAACGAGTATAGTGCATATGACGATTTATCTGTTATATTACGATATTACTATTTTCGGGAAGTTATAAAAAATACTCGAGTATACCGTTAAAACTGCTAAATTTTAAAGATGAGCCTAAATAATAAAGTACTCATAAATAATTGTTTAGAAAACATCGTGGATACGTTTCATAAATTGTTACTATTATTTATAAGAGTTCTATAATTTATGTTAAATGTGTGATAAATAATTTTAAAGAATAATAAAGTATATCATAGTATAATTCTCTAATATAATTATTAATATGTTTATTATTATATAAATATATATAATAAGATTTATTACTCAAATATATATAATATACTAATATTAAAATAATTATGAGCTTCGTATATATTATTTAAAAACAATTATTTTGTATATAGTATTATACAAAAGTTTCTGTACAAAACGTATCACATTTTAAGAATTATATCTGATAAAAAGATAATTTATTATTCGATGATAAGCAAAGTATAACTCACCTCTTATAATGTTCGCGTGTCTACCTGTCATTATATTCACTTATACTAATAATTATCGCACACGGTGTTATAGATAATAAAATATTTTTTCAAACTTATTCGCTCAAGATACCTGACCAGTAGTATTTTGAAGATTATAATCGACTCAATTTAGCTTACTAATATGCAATACTGAATATCAAAAGCTCTATTAGCTTATACAGCTCGAGGTAATAATTATATCGTCTCAGATTTTAAGCTTTCACCAACTCTCTCTCTAAATTGTGTATAATATAATAGTATATAATTTAAGTGAAATAATAAAATATAGACGTATTTTAGTTTGTGATTTGTTTAAATTATTATATTTTTATTAATAAGTATGAAGGTCTAACTAATTATATAATGATAAACTACGTATTTAAAAGCTTGTTTAAAATTATAAATTCGGAAAGAAGGCTCAAAGTTTACTCAATATATAAAAAATAAGTACAATAATTTTTAATAGTAGACACTTCTTAAAAACTAGTATATTAATTAATTATCAACTTGTTACTGCTTATTTAAAATAGCATTTAGTCATAATGAAACATTAATTATATATTATTTTATTATCCAAATGCTGCATAGACAGAACATAATACTCCAGTTACATACAACCATTAATCATTATTTTAAGCATATCATTACACATAATACAATATTCTACATACAATAACATAACTGAGCTTTAGCATAAATTATAACATAGTAGAAAATCGTACGTTTAAAAGTTATCACTCAAACTTATAGCTTACATTTACGATATAGCAAAAAATTCTGATTATCAATTTTTTTTGATGGTGAATTTAAAATGCGTATAATGTCTTTTTATATAATGGGTGGTTCTTGTTTGTTTATATGATTTTGTGTTATGGTTTGATTTTGAATGATATTGTTTTTGATATCTAGTTTTGCGACCTAAAATCTAATGTCACTTATTTGGGTATGTTTATTATATGATTACATTTAAATTGTATACCTAATGTTGGCATAATTCATAATTATATTTTATTCTTTATAATAAATATAATTTATCAATTTTTATTCAAATTTTTATAATAGCTTCTTTTAATAAAAAGATTAATTTATTTTATTTAAATTATACATTTATATTTTATTATTATTGGTAATATGAATATATATTTAATAATAATGAAATCACATTATTTTTTTTAAATGCATAGATTAATAAAGATTTACTGATTTTTATAAATAATAATATTTCTAATATGAATGTAATATAAAGTTTATAATAATATAATTATAATTCAATATAATAATTTAGAACTCTTAAACCTTTACTTAGAGTCGATTATTTTAAAGAAATATTTACATTTATTAAGATAATTATTACCCAATATTATATAATCAATTTATTGATATGTGAAACTTTAAGAATAAATGTAACAAAATATATCCAAGTTTATAATATTTATATATTTTAAAAAATTTAATATTAAATAATTATAATTTTTTTTAAAAAATTTAAAATTGATTTAATATGAAACATTATTTGTATTATTATTATGATGCTTATTTAGATACTATTATATTTTAATAAGATTTTCATTTTTAAATATTATATACGTTACTCTCAATTTATAGACTCTACTTATAATTAACTTATTAAATTTAATTAATATTTTTTATTTTTTTAATCATTGCTTTTTTGAATTAATTGTCATTTAAAGTTAATTACTTTTAACAATTCATTATTATTATTATAGTATTTACCCATATAATGATTGCATATAATTTATTAATATAAACTTATGGGTTGGGCTTAATTAACTTAATGTAATCTCTAAACATGTTTACATCCAAATTTAATTATTTCAAATATATTTTGTTGAAATTTTGTATATATATATATAAAATCTTACTTCTCTGATGATAGAGAAAAAGGAATTTGTTATAATCTTTTAAAATATTTAATTACCTTAGTATTAGGTTTTCACATGTTAAACTTAAAGTAAAAGGTTACCTATTGACAATAAATCCAAGGTTACTTTTGTTGATTAAAAATATATATAGTTATCAAGATGACACTAATTGCATGAACACCATTCCTTAGGCATTTTGGCCTCTCGTATGATATTGAGAAAGCCAAATGTCAATCTGGAAGGTTAGTTATGAATCCTCTCATCATATTCGTCGAGAATGCTCTCCAAAGATGCCTCTAAGATGTCGAGGTCGTTAAAAGCAGTAGGTTTCCAGCTGGTAGGAAGTTGCATATTAATCCGGATCCGACTGTTTTTCCTGAGCGATTTCCTCAAACAGATGTTCGATTGATGTGTTGAGCAGTATTCCGAGATGAAAACTATAATACTGCCTATTTATTCTCTAACGCTCCCAATGCTGTGAACGTACATAGAGTATTCGTCTCTCACCGATCATTTGGACTATGTAAATAACGGTGAACTTTTTAATTGTCATGAATTACAAAATAATTATGATTGATACAGAGTCAATGTTGCGAAAATTTGTATTTTAGGGCAAATAAATGGTACGACATATGTGTTCTATTTGTGGATGTCTAGTAGAGTAATGACCTTTACGCTCAATGATAAAAGATTGTCTGTATCCATTGTCGGAAAGAATATGAATATTGCAGACTACTTTTAGGACATATGGAGTTTAAAGAGATTGCCTTCTCCGCAGTTCACAAATATAATTCTGATTATTCTCACCGTCAAAACTTGCACAGTTTCAACGAGAACCTGCACGCTACATTGCATGGTGGCGGTATACTCTAGTTTACGCATTTGTCTCGAGCGTATATAGATTCTCTACGAGAACATCGCTCCGAAAATGATTTGCTCGCATCGAATTCGACTCGGTTCATTTAAAATGGATGATGTGTCTCGTGAGAATAATTGCCAAGACATGTTAGTCCGCATTCGAATGTGTTCAAATTGAGTGTCTTGCTGTTTCGGTACCTTTATTGAGCAGCCTATCTCTGCATTTGCAATAGAAAAAATTATTTTTTAATGCCCTGAAAGGTAATTATGTCATGTAAAGGTCGCTCTGAGTCTGAACTGTATGTGTAACAAGCTCCCAAATACTCATAGGGTATATCACGCAAATATAGTATTCTCTACACGCTCATGCGTTGTGATTGCAGATGTCGTAATTTCGATTGAATGATGCACTCTCTCGTACTGCACGTTGATACGGATATATGTATCGGTCTTTACCAACGATTTGTGTGTACGTTAGTGGAAAACTACTCATTGTTCTCGGCCAAGAAAGATGATAGATATTTAGTGTGTCTTAACGTTGGTACACGTGTTGGTTATACCATCCTCCAGAGTGTGCAAATTTTTAAGATCAGTGCGCTGATTTTCCAACTCAGAACCTCAATAGTTCTTATATGAGATTGTATATAAAACTTTAGATTTTTGCCTTTATATCATAGAACACGCTCATAAACATGATCTTATTTGAACAGTCTGATACCTCTCATCACTTTTATTTAGTCAATATCGCTCTTTCGGAAGTCGCTTCGTTACGTAAATATGATCAATTCTCTCTTTCGTTTTGACTTCTCCCAATATTAAGACCAATTTTGACTCCTTCACTACACCTTTGTCCCAAGGATCTAGTTACGTGGATTTTATGTTCTATAATTTTATATGAAAGTTGATATCTCGGAACCCCTAAACTTACCGATCTCTACATAAGCGGTGTTCATTTGTTTTATGTTGTGATCTATGTTACCAAATTACTTTCAAATGTTGAGGGTTGATTTAGATGTTTCAGAATTAGAGGAAATTCCTGGTCTTTTCGTAAGCTGCGTGTAGCTAGAAATTTTTACACTTAGTGTGGGTAGCGTGTTAGTAATGATGTTTAGAAAAGTAAAGTGATCTCATATATATAATTTTATAATAAATGAGTTATATATATGAATTTTTTTTTTATAAATATAGATATATTTTTTTATAAAACTAAATATATAAATTTAATATATTTAGTATATATAGATATAAAAATATATTGAAATTTTACTCAATTAAAAACGTCACGCAACAATCCCCATTAACAAAACTCATTAATTATATAAATATTACTAGTTATTCAGCTTTTTGGATAATATATATGTGTGTATCATATTTCTAATATCACTTTCATCATAATATTATATTATATTCATTAAATGCTTACTTTAGAAATATTCACTTCATGACAGAGTAAGAATACTGTCCGTTAAATGAAAACCACATTAGATCTTTAATCTGACTATTTAGTTCATATTGAAAGATATACTAACCAAGTAGTTACGTTTAATAATGCTCCCTCAAAAATATTAGTGATACCCGGAACAATTAAAATAAAGGTATCTAATATTTTTATAAACTCCTTTTTTGGAAGCCTTCCATTGAACGGTTTTTAGAACCGATGACAGATATCGTGTAGGCTACAAATCATTTAAGAGAAATGACTTCAAAAGATGAATTTTGAGTAACTCCCGAGAGTATATAATACTGAGTGTAGTATGATGTCACTATGCTGTCTTTACAAAACTTTTTTTGAACTTTACTCTAAAAAAATGACATTTGATTGTATTAAAACTAAAAACTAATTATTGTAATAAATTGAAATCATAACTGATCGTCGCCCTCTCTCAAATCCACATATATTCGAGTACTAATATTTTAAGATATATGTGAGATAAATTATACGATTCTAAACATACAGTATCAATAGAGTATCTTATATGATTCTATACACTTTGATAGAACTATTGTTTTCATTTTAAAGGCACTCTGATTTTTTATTCTATCTTTTTGTTTCTTTTTTTAAAATAGAATTTTTCAATATATTTAACACATTATTTTCAAATGCTGGAATATATTCGCTTAAATTTTGTTAAATTAGATAGTATGGTAAATAATATCGTTTTTGCCAGTAAATTTCTGTATCACACTAGGAATTTTTAAAATGATGGATCTGGAGTTATTAAGGGATTATATAAAATTTATATATACTTTTAAAGAGTTACTATTATATTTATAATATATATAGTTAATTGTTGAAATAAATTTATAATAAGAATAAAAGTGACGTATTTTAGAAAGTTAAATTTTATTTTATAAATAATATACAATTAATAATAATACAAATATTTCAGAAAGATATTTAAGCAATCTTAATAGATTAGTTATAAAGCATCATATCCTCTATAAAATGATATTAGTTAAATTTATCATACTTGTTCGTTTTTATTAATATATATCAAACAAATGTTAACAAGTTAATTACTTAAAAATATATTATATAATTATAATAATATTCTAATTATATTTATCTTAGGCGTTTGTATAGTATAATTGCATGTATACTATATTGAATAATTAACAGCTATATATTATATTATTATATTATTAAAAAATTAGCTGAATATATTTCGTTAAAAATCATTTTTAAATGATATTTAATACATAAATTAATAGTGATACTTACAAATTTGAGTTGAATTTAAAGGGATATAATATAATCAATGAACTTTTAAGAGTTCTTTAAATTATATTGTTTTAAATTCAGTTGAAATTAGTAGAAAAATAATGATATATCGTAATATATATATTAGTAAGGTATGTAAATATTTTTTTATATAATAAACAGGTTTTTATCACTAATAAAAACTTAAATTTAGAAATATTATATATATTATATAGGTATTATTTAATAATATACATATAATAATTTATTAGATATTTTCAAATTAATATTAAAATAACTAGTTACATAACAGTTAATTATTAACTCACTAATAATACAATTAATTTATAATAATTCTACTAAATTTATGTGAGTCTAATATACATATTGTTTAGTAGAGCCATAAGAACTTTTATAAATTATCCTCAACTCGTTTCGTGGTTCACAACTCATCTGCATGAAACATCCTCACTCAGCGAGATCTAGTTTGTTCATGCAAAATAACGCCTAATATACATAAAATATATACCTAACCGAAGAATTGATTAAAACGATAACCATCAATAAAATTACTATTAGAAATTAAAATTTTAACAATCTGCAAAATATGATATATTTTTATCATTAAAGGGTGTGAATTAATTTGTTTAACGGGAATATATAATAAAAGTGTCAGCATACATTGTGCATAAAATTAGTAGAAT
>JABUQX010044256.1:57500-70878 GCA_015478945.1 Trachelipus rathkii | reverse complement strand
ACAGAGAGAGATTTATTTTATATGTTAATGTTATCCTTTAGGAGTAGAATTAGTATAATTATATATGTGTATATATAATATATGAATTAATGTCAGAAAGCTGATAAGTAAGTGGACCGAATTGCCCACGATTTTGGGGATGGGTAGGAACCGACCGGGGCCCCGGCCCGGCCACCCCGGCCCCGGCCAAAAATCAGGAAAAACGGGGTTTTCTACCGGGGTTAACTGTAAATTTAAACTAAATAATAGAGGGTTAAAAACAACATAAAAAAATATATTTTAATTGCCATTACTTGACCTTCCTTTGTTATAAATTGATGCAAAATATATAAACATACCTTAAATATAGTCAATTTTTTTTTGGTATTTACTAAGATTTCAAATTAAAATTGAGGCCAAATCTATAATTTTTCAGAGTTTTTTAACATAAATATTCGAAATTTAATATATCAAAACGAATTCGGAAAAGGAAATAAATATAATGTTAAAATTATTAATGTATTTATTATTTACAAGTAAATATCTTCAAGAACATCCAAATCATTTTCCGAAATCTCTGTTCAAAATTATTTATTTATTGAATATATATTATATATTATATATATATATATATATATTATAATATATATATATATATATATATATATATATATATATATATATAGTATATATATATTATATATATATATATATATATATATATTATATATATATATATATATATAGTATATATAGTATATATATATATAATCTTTAGAAGAGGAAGCCCTTGGATTCTTTTTTAGTATTATGTTTTACTGTCACTTCATTATTACCAAATGTACACAAATTAAAAACATTGTTTAAGACACTTTTTTTTTAATGAAATAAATTTTAAAAAAGAAAGCTAATTTTCGTCCCGACACGCGAGAACCTCTTCAGGCTAAGGGTCTGGATTTCTTTCTTGATCTTCATCAGTTCAATTGTGTTCAGTTTGTCTGCTATTTTCTTCATGGTGTTGTTGAAATAATTTTGATGGTTTTCAGATATTATTTGGTATAAAAAAATCTATCTTAATAACTTCACTGATATGCTTATTGTAGTGTACTATTATAAATGCAAAGGATTCCATGATTTTGCGAAGGTTCGTGTGATTGATATTTCTGATCTTTATATTGTTGATATTGATAGAGTGGCCTGTGTTATGCCTATGACTTGTTAAAGCTGAATTTATGTTGTCCTTGTGCAGGTCATCTGTATGTTGATTTTTTCTTCTTTGCAAATCTATGGTTTCACGGCTAATATGATTTATTGCAAGTTATTGCAGGGATGTGATATATACAGCTTTGAGGGAGATTTTCTTTTCGTTTTGGTTTTGAGAATGTTTTTAAAGGTGATTTTATTTGATGGAATGAGGGTAATATTTTTTGGTAAAATTTGTTTTACGAATATAATGGTAATTGAAGATTGGTAAAAAGGAGGTGTTGCTATTTTCGGGGGAAAGGTGCTATAGTACCTCTTTTTTGCTTTGTTAAATGCTTTTGTGATGAAAAACTCAGGATAGTAAAGTGATTTGAAAGTATTGTATGTATTTAGTTTCTTGTGCTAAAAGAGGGGGAGAGCATATACGAAAGGCACGAGAAATAAAGATGACAGAACAGCTAATTTTGTGTTGGGGAATGATTAGATAGCCAATGTATATAGGTTTGGTGCGAATGTTGGTTTTCTATATATAGTAAATTGCAAGTGATTGTTATTCCATTGTGATTAAGGTACCGAGGAAGGGGATAGAGTTGTTGGAAGGCATTTTCTATCGTATACTGAACTGAGGATGAATACGAGTTAATATAGTTTAGGAACATCATTAGGGTTGGTGTTGTGAGGGAGGGAGACAAAAATGTCATCTACATATCTAATCCATAAACTATTGTTTAATAAAGGGTGGGGTAAAATATGATAAAATTCTGTTAGTTCCATATATATGTTACTGAGTATGGGAGACAATGGGGATCCCATACTCAGGCCGAAAGTTTGTTTGTAATATTTGCCATTAAAATGAAAGAAGTTATGTTGTAATGAGAGATTAATGAGCTGTTTTAATATATGAAACGGGAAGGCAATCTCTCATTACAACATAACTTCTTTCATTTTAATGGCAAATATTACAAACAAACTTTCGCCCTAGTTTGGGATCCCCACTGTCTCCCATACTCAGTAACATATATATGGACCTAACAGAATTTTATCCAATATTTACCAAACCCTTTATAAATAATAGTTTTATGCGATTAGATATGTAGATGACATTCTTTGTCTCCTCTCCCTCACAACCAACCCTAATGATGTCCTAAACTATATTACCTCTATTCATCCTTCAGTTCAGTATACGATAGAAATGCCTTCCAACAACTCTATCCCCTTCCTCGATACCTTAATCACATGGAATAACAATTACTTGCAATTTACTATATATAGAAAACCAACATTCGCACCAAACTATATATATTGGCTATCTTATCATTCCCCAAACACAAAATTAGCTGTTCTGTCATCTCTATTTCTGCGTGCCTTTCGTATTGCTCCTCCCCCTCTTTTAGCACAAGAAACTACATACATCCACAATACTTTCAAATCACTTTATTATCCTGAGTTTTTCATCACACAAAGCATTTAAAAGCAACAAGAGGTACTATAGCACTTTCCCCCAAAAAATAGGACAAACTCCTTTTTACGCAATTCACTCAATTACCATTATATTTCCCCGCTAAAAACAAAAATATTTTAAAACCAAAAACATATTCACCCTCATTCCATTCAAATAACAATGCAACCTTAAAAAACATTCCTCAAAAACCAAAACGAAACAGAAATCTCCCCCAAAGCTGTAATATATCACATCCCTGCAATACTTGCAGTAAAACATATATAGGTGGAACCATAGATTTGCAAAGAAGAAAAAAATCAACAACAGGTGACCTGCACAAGGACAGCATTAAATTCAGCTTTAACAAGTCATTGGCGTAACACAGGCCACTCTATCAATATCAACATTATAAAGATGATCAGAAATATCAATCACCACGAACCATCGCAAAATCATTGAATCCTTTGGCATTTATAATAGTAACAACTACAATAAGCATCGCGGTGAAGTTAAGGAATAGATTTATACAAAATGAATATCTGAAAACATCAATATTTCAACACACCATGAAGAATATAGCAGACCAACTGAAACACACTTGAATGATGAAGCATCAAGAAAGAAATCCAGTCCTTAGCCTGAAGAGGTCTCGCGTGTCGGGACGAAAATTAGCTTTCCTTTTTTAAAATTTTATTTCATTAAAAAAAGTATCTTTAACAGATGTTTTAATTTTGTGAACATTTAGTAAATAAAATGAAGGTGAACTAAACATAATACTAAAGAATCAAGGGCTCCTCTCTAAAGTAATATATCACTACACGAAAAGTTAGTTCTTGAAATATATATATATATTATATATATATATTATATATATATATTATAATATAATAATATTATATATATATATTATATATATATATATATATATATATTTTAATACAAACTTATTCTTCTAGAAAATCAAATATTTTCTAAAAATATCTTAAGTAAAGCTATATTTAATTGAATTAATTAATGTATTCCTTTTTTATAATTTAAATTATTTAATTAAATTGAAATTATATTTTTAAATTTCATCACCAAAGTTTTAAGACTTTTAGTGTTTTTGACTTACATTTCTAATTTTAGCTAACCCCGGCCCCGGCCCCGGCCCCGGCCCCGGCCCCGATTTTGGGGGATGGGGCAAATCGGTCCACTTCAATTTTCACATCCCTAAGAATCATCATTAAGGTGTTTTATTTGATAAACTATGATAACCCAGTTTTCATTTTTAAATATAATTGTATTTCAATATTAAGAAATTGGGTTCGAAAACGTAATAAAATGCTCGAGTTTGCATTCGTTTTTGTCAAACCACAAAATCATTTTAAAAAATGCTTACCAAACATAGGAAATTTCCATTATTCTGTAAAGGTGCTATTTTATTGCAGAATTTTATCTGTTACAACAGATTAAGGAAATTCTTTTACGTTTGGCGAGAATTTTTTACGATTTTGCCATGGTTGACAAACGAATGCAAACTTGAGCGTTTTAAGGCTTATTCACGTTTTCGTAAGCACAAATGCAAAAATGAAAACGACTTAAGGCTCTTGCAACATCATCATCAGAGTATCCCTTTGTATCCTGCTGTGCTACTTTTGTGTAAGTGCGAACCATCTTGCTGAAAAAAATTGTACAAATTAATTAGGCCTATATGAAAAAATTTACCTATCTGCTGTAAAAGTAAAAATTATATTAAACATTATATTTCAAACACTTACTGTAAAAAGAGTAACTAAAAAATTTATTAATGAATATTCATGTGGACGCTAATTTGCCCGCACGCAAATTT
Organism: Trachelipus rathkii; assembly: GCA_015478945.1. Classification (NCBI taxonomy): domain Eukaryota; kingdom Metazoa; phylum Arthropoda; class Malacostraca; order Isopoda; family Trachelipodidae; genus Trachelipus; species Trachelipus rathkii. The sequence continues at coordinate 66,424 of JABUQX010044256.1, read as the reverse complement.
TAAACCTGGACTGAAATTGGGGCCCAAAAATTGTTTACAATTTTTATCATAAAACAATTCATCTTTATCTGGAAATGACTCCAAAGATTGCATTAATGGTTATAAACTATTTTTAAATCTACTTATATCTTGTACCATAACGTAGTAACAATTTTTGACCTGTATATCCTTTAGCAATAAGCTATAAATTTAACCCGATTTTAATAGTGCTCTGAAAAAAAAAAAAATCCCAATTATTGGACTTAAATTAAAGGTTTCATAAAAAATTAATACCTAAGACATAAAACCACATTATTTTAAATCTTTAAAGATATATTTTACCACGTAAAGGCAATTTTGGGCCACTGGACCAAATATTGCCCACACGTGGACTGAATTGCCCCACTTTACGGTACTGTATTATACAGTACTGGCACAATTATTATGGATTTTTCAAAAAATTTCAAATTTTCAACAAAATGGTCAACAAAATGTATTTAAATTATTGCAATCATTTTATTTTTATACAATAGCACCGAACAACTATTAAACATTAATTTTTAGAGACTTTTAGTCTAATATTCGAGTAAATCTGGCAACACTGTAGAAATAACTTGGACCCACGTGTATTAGTCCGCGCACGAGATTTTGACGAAATCATTCTGTGTATTAGTTTGGCTTTGTGAAGTTGAATTTTCTGCCTCTTATAGACTTTTAATTTTTATTTTTGCAGTAATATGTATTGTTCCCAGATGTGATTTATAAAAATAGACTTTGTCTTTATATTTTTTAACAAATCTATGCTATTTAGAAACTTTAGAAAATGGGTAAATTTAAGGACTTGAGTCCACGCAAAGTTGGACAAATAAATGTTCTATTAAGTGTAGGTACGCTAAAACAGAAAGAAATAGCCAAAAAATTGAATGTATCAACTCAATCAGTTAGCAATATTAAAAAGAAAATGGAAAACAGTCAAAATTTGAACTCGAGTAGGGTTGGAAAATGTGGTCGGAAACGTAAAACAACTCCTAGAATGGATAGAAAGATAATAAAAGAGGCTCTTCTTAACAGAAGATTAACTTGCAAACAGATTTCTTTTCAACTGGCTGCGGAGGGTGTTATTCTTGCCCGAAGAACAGTGAACAAGAGGCTTTTGGAAGTTGGATTGAAAGCGTATCGCCCGAGAAAGAAGCCTCGACTTACAGAGATGATGATGAAGACACGTTATGCCTGGGCTAAGAACCATGTTGAGTGGACTTCCGAGCAATGGGAAAAGGTAAGAATGACACATCTATAGTTAACTTGTATTGGACAAAAGATCATTAATTATTATTAGAAGTTGTGGTGCATAAAAATAATTTATTAGTGGATATAGGAATATTTTCTGTTACAGTATCTGTGACAGTATTTTTTTTAACTGTACTGTATATTATTTATATTCATGTAGGTAGTTAGTTCTCTTGACTGTATGAACTGTATATTTTTCTTTTTTCATAGTAGGTACGTCTTCTCTGACGAATCAACCATCGCAGTACTTGATGACCGTGTTCAGACTGTTCGAAGACGAGCTGGTGAAGAATTTTTAGCTCAATGTCTGAAGAAAACAATAAAATTTCCAACAAAAATCATGGTGTGGGGAGCTATTTCTGTGCATGGAACAAGCCGTTTACACATTGTTGATGGAACCATGGACCAATTTAAGTACATAGAGGTACTTAAAGGTCGTTTGTTACCTCAAATAAGGGAATGGTATGGTGAAAGTCCTTGGATATTTCAACAAGACTCTGCTCCATGCCATACTGCAAAATCGGTGAAGAAATGGTGCACAGAAAATGGCGTTCAGGTGCTCCCATGGGCTGGAAATTCTCCAGACATGAATCCTATAGAGAGTTTATGGTGCATACTCAAGGATGAAATACATAAACAGCCCATTACGACCAAACAACAACTTATAGAACGTCTTATTGAAGTTTGGTTTCGATCTCCGCGAATTCAAGAAATGTGCAGAACTTTGATCACTGGCATGCCAAGACGTGTTAAAGCACTTATTCATGCAAAAGGTGGCCAAACTGCTTATTAAACAATATATCATATACAACACCATCATATAGCACCCAAATAAATGTTTTTTTTATCAATTAACTTTATTTTTTTTACCCTTTTGTTGAAAATTTGAAATTTTTTGAAAAATCCAAATAATTGTGCCAGTACTGTATTTAATATATATATATTATATATATAATATAATATATATATATATATATATATATATAATATATATATATATATATATATATATATATATATATATAATATAATAATATGATATATAATGTAATTCAAGAATCTGGGGGTGACTCAAGAACACCAGCAATGGGAGCATATAATGAATGGATGGAGAAATAATAATTAATAATTAGAAAATAAATAATTGTAATAGTGAAATAGTGAAGCGTAACTTACGTAGAAAAAGAAATCATGCAGAGCAGTGCAAAACAAAGCGGCCCGCTGGGCCCAAAAGGCCGAACTCCATTTCACTAATGAATGAAGCAAACTTTCACTCGCACACAATGAAATGGGAATGGAATGAGATGATGGATTAATTCTCATGCAAGGAATATCGCAGAGCCAAGGTATATGCAATAAAAAAAAATAAAAATGAGATATTTAGTTACCGCCAAAGCCAACAGGCAACGGATATTGGATTAATAAAATCACGCACAAAATATTTTTTTACCTGAATTGTGGTTATAATTAGATAGGATTCTATTGCCATGAATAATTTTAAAATAAATTAACCAGATGCTTTTAAGTATGAAAATTAAAAATTGCATGATGATAAACATTAACTTAATATTATCCCTATATAAAATCCCCATTCAGACAACAATAGAATTAGAAGTAATTTAGTATTTTACTGTTCCCAAATAACCTTTTTACATTCAGTGCGCTGACACACATTCCAAAAACATTTCTTCAATTCATTAAGTAATTTCCCCGAATAATAGAATAGATGAAATGACTAAGTAGTACTTTACTATAACCTTAATTTTAGAAAGATATATCTTTCTATCAATAAAATAAAATATCAGGTAGCACCGATAAAATGACACTATATTTTTTCTGCAATTTATTTTAAAATTGCATAAATATTACATTTTCAAATAAAATATTTTCGAAACGATAAATTTGATGAAACTTGTCAAATGTTTTAAATTTATAGTTTTATTTTTCTTTTTTTTCCTAAAGTTTTCGAATTTACGGGTAAACTCTTTTAAATTGTCTTATATATATATATCTTTTAAAAATTTGGTTATTATTTATTTTTTTTAACTTCCTTTGATTTGTACACTATTTAAAAGTTTCTTAGAATATATATTTGTCTTTCTCTTTTTGTTCACTTACTTTAATATTTTTTTTTTTTTTTACCAGTATTTGATTTTGATTTTTTACTTTACACTCAATTTAGAGTAAACTCTTTTGAATTTTTTCTTATATAAATGTCTGTTGAAAGTATTCATAAACTAGTTTCAAAGTATTTCTCGAAAACTGCTGTTAAGTAATTCCTGAACTGTTTTAATTATCTGGTCTGGAACCACGCGGTTTATTTATTCTTGAACCAGGTGCACCTAAATCTGGATCCAGTGTTATTCAATCCTGAACGGTTTAAATATGATCTGGATCTAGTTGACCATAAATATTTAAGTTGCTAAATATATATTCTTTTTTAAAAGTTAAATTTCTAATATACCATATGTTATTTCTAACTAATGAATTACAAATTTAATTTTACACAACATACCATAAAGGCATATAAGAGTTTCATAAAGTCAGGTAAAATTATGTGGAGCGAGCAACTTGCTCAATCGAAGCGGAGAAACTATAAAAAATGAAATATTTTTAGATTTATCTCTTTACATTTATCAAATTTACCATTTACCTACATATCTTTTGCTTACGTTATTTTGGAAGGAACTTAATATATTCTGGCTTTACTATAGTTGTTGATCATCATGCATGAAACAGAACAGAAAAATTAGAGATTCTGTAATAAATAAAGAAAAAGAGGTAGAGATTCTCTACATTATCCCCCCACCCGTCACAACGTGACGGTGCAAAAGAATTTGTTAGCCAGGGGGGGGGGAAAGAATGAACCTGTAACCGAAACTGGGATATTAGAGCGTTAAACCATCACCACTGTTAATTAAAAAAAAAAGGATGACTTGTTGTACGTATGCTATTTACAGACACGCCACTAACATTCTAAATATTTTAATTATTTAGTAGTAATTATGGTTTCAGCAGTACAAACCACTCACGGATGGCGCAATCCTTTCTTTTCTTCCTCTCTCTCATTTTATCAATCTTTGAAAATTGTTTTTTCTTCTTTTGTTCCTTATGAAATGGCTTTAGATAAGTATAAGTTAGGGAGATTAGTAGCTAAGAATTATAAAGTTTTACAATCTGTTATTGGAATGATTCACTATTTTTATAGGGATCGGACGGTGTCTGTTATAATATTTTGAGGAACAGGATCATGTTTGATCCTAGAATGTGGAAAACGATCACATTGGATCTCACAGTGGACAAAAAAGGTGTTCGTCAAAGAAAGAAGTTAGAAGGAATACTTATTTAAATTGGGGTTGAATACTATTTGTAGCAGTAGGAATTTGAATTTTGGTGAGAATTTCCTTGGATTTTATAAAGGTCTGGGAGGATCACGGTGGATCTGAGTTGAAAGAGTAGAAAGCGTCGAAGAAAAAGAATCAGAAAAGAATGCTTTTGAAACAATTTGAGGTTGAACCATCATCCTGTAGATTGGAGAATCCGTTAGGGGATATTTCTGTAGAAGTCTGGGAGGTCACATTGATTTCTTAGTGAAAAATAACGTCATAGTAGTTTAATAATTGTGTTTAGTGAAAATACTTGAGTGCTTCACTTTTAAAAGAGAAGAATCAATAGTAAGATTGTTAACTTGTAATAAAATTGCTAGAAATATATTAAGAAGAATTCATTAATAGGTTCGTATGGGACGAAACAGACGGCGTTGAAGAAGAATGTTAGTGAGGAATGAGGGAAAGAGAGATACTTATTGACACATTTGTGTGAATATTATTTATATAGACTTCAGGGAATCTGTTTTTGGATTTTCCTCAAGAAGTGTGAAAGTTTTCTTGTTGATCATATTAATTTTTAGGGTATCGCAGTGAGTCTTAAAGGCTACTTAAAAGTATTACGTGGCTTTTAGTTGTCTAGGTTTCGGTGTTGTTAGTAGATTTAGAAGTAGTAATACTAGAGGATGGAAGTGGATAATTGTCGTTTTATAAGTTGAGAGGTTTATCAGATTTTAATAACAGCTAAAGTATTACCCTCTTGTGTTTAGTGACCCCCCAATTCTGTCTGATCTTTTTCATCACTCTTTTATTCAATTTTTTGGTTTATGTTTTTCTTTTCGTCGTCATTTGAGAATTTTAATGGAGTAGATTCTGATGATTTAAAGACTAATTAAGTTTTATGATAAAGAAATCTTTTTGCGGATCATTTTTGTTGATTGTGCTGTCTTTGTAGCTATCCATTGGGGACATTCAATTCCAAAATGATTTCCTTCACAAATGGGACATTTGTCATTGTCATAGAATTGAGCTTTATGTTTCCGTTGAGGACAATTATTAATTATGTGGCCTATTCTTTCGCAGTGGAGACATTTATTCTGTCTAACATAGCATTGATCTTGTAGATGTCCCCGTTTTCCACCCACAAAACCTACAATAGGGACGAAATTTGCAGGTGCGAATGTCATGGCCAGATTTTTTACAGTAAGTGCAATTAAGGTGGCTCTCAACCTCACCTCTAGACCATGTTGAAGTTGGAGGTCTTTGTGGTGTATTATGCTCTTTACTGTAAACTTCATTTTTAGTACAAATATTAGTAGTGTTAGAGTTAGTAGATGACGGGAATGGGAGAATCTCCTGCTGAGTCGTCAGCAGGCGAAAAGCATTTATCAGCTGTGCAAGTACTTGCAATATTTGCTGATTTTGTTGAAGTACTTGCATCAGTATGTTAGTATTGTTATTGTTAGTAGCTGTGGGAGTTGGACCTTGTGCATGGCTATACATCTCGTTTGTATAACATTGATCATTCGATGGGGATTGAATGACCTGCGGTGGTTCGAACCCAGGTGGTGGCTTCGGCGAAAATTGAGGCTGATGAGAAGTATAATTAAAATAAGGAATTGAATAAAATGGGGAATTCATTCCTGATGACGTAGTCAAATATAATAAAGGCCGGTGGTATGATATTATAGGCACCTTCCTATTGGGGCAAGTGGAATATATCGGTGGTGACACTGAGGTCACAGAAAGATATGTGTTATTAAACAGAGTATTTGACGACGATGAAGGTGCAGTCTCTGCCATGATTTAAAAAAATATAAAAAAATAAGAGGAATGAAGAAGAATGACGAATGAAAAAAATAATTCAATAGAGAATACTGGATAAAAATAACGGTGCGGCGAGCAAAAGGTAGCTTCAGAAGAAACTACGCTCTGCTACCAATGTAATGTTCAAGAATCTGGGGGTGACTCAAGAACACCAGCAATGGCAGCAGAACATATAATGAATGGATGGAGAAATAATAATTAATAATTAGAAAATAAATAATTGTAATAGTGAAATAGTGAAGCGTAACTTACGTAGAAAAAGAAATCATGCAGAGCAGTGCAAAACAAAGCGGCCCGCTGGGCCCAAAAGGCCGAACTCCATTTCACTAATGAATGAAGCAAACTTTCACTCGCACACAATGAAATGGGAATGGAATGAGATGATGGATTAATTCTCATGCAAGGAATATCGCAGCCACAAGGTATATGCAAATAAAAAAAATAAAAATGAGATTAGTTACCGCAAAGCAAAGCAACGGATATTGGATAATAAAATCAGCACAAATATTTACCTGAATTATAACTTAGAATAGGATTATTTGCATTGAATATTTAAAATAATTAACCAGATGCTTTTAAGGTATGAAAAATATAAGAAATGCTTTTTGTACACTTTAATGCTTAATATATCCCTATATAAATCTCCCCATTCAGACAACAATAGAATTAGAAGTATTTACTGTTCCCAAATAACCTTTACATTCAGTGCGCTGACACACATTCCAAAACATTTCTTTCATTAAGTAATTCCCGTAATAATAGAATAATGAATAATGACTAATGAAGTACTTTACTATAACTAATTTTAGAAATATATATCTTTTCTATCAATAAAATAAAATATCAGGTAGCACCGATAAAATGACACTATATTTTTCTCAATTTAAATGCATATACATTATAAGTATGTTTCTGTTCGTAATGAAAGTTTTACTAACAATAACACTTAAATTTATAGTTTTATTTTCTTTATTTTCCTTAAAGAAACACTTCACAAATAAACCAGTTTAAATTGTTTATAATGTCTTTAACACACTGGTTATTTATTTTTAAACTCCACTCCAATTATAGTAATCCATTTAAAAGTTTCTTAGAATATATATTTGTCTTTCTCTTTTTGTTCATTACTTTAATATTTTTCCACCAGTATTTGATTTTTACTTTACACTCAATTTAGAGTAAACTCTTTTGAATTTTCTTATAATGCTCCGTTGAAAGTATTCATAAACTAGTTCAAAGTATTTCTAAACTAGCGTTAAGTAATCCTGAACTTGTTTAATTAATCTGGATCTGGAACCAGTTTATTAATCTTGAACCAGTTCACTAATCTGGATCCAGTCTATCAATCCTGAACCGGTTGACCTATAAATATTTAAGTTGCTAAACTATATATTCTTTTTAAAAGTTAAATTTCATATATACACATATGTTATTTTCTAACTAATGAATTACAAATTTAATTTTACACAACATACCATTAAAGGCCATATAATGAAGTTTCATAAAGTTCAGTAAAATATGTGGAGGAGCAACTTGGGCTCAATCGAAGAGAACTATAAAAAAATGAAATATTTTAGATTTATACTATTACATTTATCAAATTTACCATTTACCTACATATCTTTTGCTTACGTTATTTTGGAAGGAACTTAATATATTCTGGCTTTACTATAGTTGTTGATCATCATGCATGAAACAGAAAAATTAGAGATTCTGTAATAAATAAAGAAAAGGAGGTAGAGATTTTCTCTACAATATATATATATATATATATTATTATTATTGATATATATATATATATTATAGTATATATATTATATATATATATATATATATATATATATATATATATATAATATATATATATATATATATATATATATATAAATATAATATAATAATATTATATATATATATATATATATATATATATATATATATATATATATATATATATATATATATATATATATATATATATATATATATATACTGCTGTGAAAAATTATCATCAAATGTTAACTTCCTGCTAATTATTAAAACTTCAGTAGTTCTCCAATCTAAACCTTATACTATTTCAAAGGAATTAAAGCAATTGAATAGAATAATGAATAAATTATTAAATATGAATAAAAAAAAGCATTCAACTAATATTTATTTAAATTATTTAATACCTCCCTGTTTCTTGCAAACCTGCTTCAAACACTTTGGCATATAATTAACAAGAATGTTTCTTGTGTTATTCTTCTCTATTCTTCTTGAATTATTTGAAATTGATGTTCCCTATTTTTGTTTTTCACTTCTTGTTCTAATTCATTGCTTAATTTCATCCCAAAGATGCTCTATTGGGTTTAAATCTGGACTCTGAGATGGCCAGGGTAGTATGACAGGCTTCTGGTATAAGCTTTGCATGCATTTAACATTAGGTTTATTATCATTATCTTATCTATCATGCCATTCTCATTCCCTTAAATTATGAGATGGAGTTTTCCAACCCCTTTCTGG
>JABUQX010044256.1:22500-52500 GCA_015478945.1 Trachelipus rathkii | reverse complement strand
CATGACCTACCTTTTCTAAAACCATGCTGTGAGTCATACTATATCTTATCTTTCAAATATTTCTCTATGTGACCTTTCAGTAACATTTCCAAAACTTTTACAACCAGAAATGTTAAGCTAACTGGCCTATAATATCCCAAATCTTCCTTACTCCCTTTCTTATAAATAGGCACATAATTATGAAAAATAAAAATATATATAAAAAAATATTGATGATATGGATGTACTGATAATCTGAAACACATTTTGACAGGATTTCTTCATCTCTACACAAATGAGATGAAGCCAAATTGCTATGATTTAGTAATAGTTTAGTGGCCATTGAGTGAGGGTATGTTTATTTTTGCTCTCCCATTTTACTACTATAATTTGTGTATTTGAAAGTGAATTTAGTAAACAAATTAGTGTTTTGTATCTAACTACACTACTTTTGTGTATCTTACTACAGTCATTAACAATTGTTATATTAATTTTATATATTTAAATTTGATAGCCTAACCCTAGGCTAACATAGGTAAGAGATTTACTGTTTTCTGTGTGGAGGTTTATTTGGATTCTTAAATAGATTTTCTGTATTTAAATACAGTCTTTAATAATTGTTACTTTAATTTAGGGATAATTTAAATTAAATTAAGTTTCCCAGTCACAGACTACAGTTAAGCCTACCTTATAATTTTTATATATCCCTGTCCTAGGCTAAGGTTAAATTTATATCAGTTGATTTATTACTTTGACGTAGATTAGTTTTATTTCTTTTTAGGCTTTGGTGATATTTAAACTGTAGTTGGTAAATAATTACGGTACACGGTTAGTAAGCTTTAATATAATTTAGGGAAGTTTGAAATTTCAAAACTTTGACTTCGCCTAATATGGAGGCTGGCCTGGTTTGTGTTTTTAAATGCAGAGAATGTATTGTTAAGGAAGAAATTGCAAGACTGAGTGAAAATATGCATGGATTGAAAAAGAAGTATTTGAGTTGAGAAAGGAGGGGAAGTGTTAGTAAACAGCTAGTAGGGGATGTCGAGCAGAGGAGGGAGCGGGGATATAGAGTGACAGGTTAATAGTGATTCACCTAGCAGGAAGATAGGAAAAAGAATAAAGTAGTTGATAATAGGTCTGCAGAGGAATATAGAGTAGTGGGAATTAGAAATAATAATTTAAGATGAAGGATCTCGAAAGTCATATCAGTCCTGTGACCTTGCGAGAACAGGTAGTTGTTTGACTGTTCTCCAGATGGGGAGGGATCAGAGTGCTAATAGTAATGTTGAGTTTTCTAAAGGAAGACTGATGCATTGCTAATTGGCAGAGGACTATGACCCTATGATACCTAGATAGGATCTTTTCAAACTATAAGAAAAAAAAAGAACGATTGAGGAGTATGATTCCCCAGGTGCCAGAGTGAGTGTATCGTGGTTAGGATAGATAGAGAAGATTGATTTCTACAAAGTTTGATTCAGATGGGTGATTTGCGCATGTGGGGTACAATATGAACTATAGGACTATAGAAGGTCAGAAGAATTAATAGCAGATTTAGGGAGATTGATTCAGAAGATGAAAGTTAGTGGAAGAAGGTGCATGATTTCTGGGATTTTACCTAGGTTAGGTGCAGGTCAGGAATGGAGGAGTATGGCTTTATGTGTAAATGAAAGGGTTAGGAAATTATGTTTTTCAGAAAATATTAGGTTTTTGGATTTGTGGAGAGAATTTCTGGATAAAGATCTTTTTGCAGAAGATAGAGTTCACTTGAGTCGTAAAGGTGTTGGGCTTTTCAGTTACCAGTTTGGAGACTTGTTTAGCAAAAAACTAGGTAAAGTTGGGGTTGGTGGGCTAAAACTGGATATGTGAATAATAGCAATGGTAAATGTAATAGTGGGGAGATAAATAAAGCTAGTGTTGTTGCAGGTTCATAATGATGATAGCAATAAAAAATAACAGCATTTCAATTATCAAATGCTTTTACACAAACTTGTACCTAGAAAATAAAAAAGATGAGCTGATTAGTATATCATAAATGAGAATCTAGACATTATTTGCATAACTGAGGCATGGGTTAATGAAGAATTATATGGAGACTCCTTTCAGGAATATGAAATAGGATATTTACTTTATTTATACCAGCATAGAGGAAAGAAGGGTGGTGGGTGCGCTTCTTATGTAAAAAGCAATATTCAATCTGATAATGACTGATTTTAAAATTACATGATATGATCCCGGTTGTAGATTTCCTATACAATAAATTCATATAGAATTAGGGGCATTTTATAGACCTCCTGGCCCAGAGTCAGAATTAGATGCGGAAATGTGAAAGAAATTGAGACAGCATGCCACTGTAAAAAAAAAGGTATAGTCATAATGGGTGATTTTAATTTTCCAGGCATTCATCCAATGAATGCCAGGAAAATTAAAATCACCCATTATGACTATACCTTTTTCTTTACAGTGGCATGCTGTCGCAATTTCTTTCACAATTTTTCAGTGGCATCTAATTCTTGACTCTGGCCAGGAGGTCTATAAAATGACCCTATCTATATGATTTATTGTATATAAGCGATATCTACCCCACACTGATTAATATCATGATTAATTTTTAAAGTCGGTCATTAATACAGATTGGGGATTCCTTGTCTATATGGACCATAGTTAGTTCTGATTCATAAATTGTAATAAGAATAACTTTTTTGAACAGAGTGGTTCAAGATGCAAAGGCACTGTATTTGATTTTTAAGCGATCTATAGCATTTGGTGAGGTACCAGATGACTGGAAAACAGCATATGTTGTGCCTATTTATAAGAAAAGGTAGTAAGGAAGATTTGGGAAATTATAGCCAGTTATCTTAACAATCTCCTGGGTTGGTAAAGTCTGGAAAGTTCTAAAAGGTCAATATAGAGAAATATTTGGAAGATTAACAACGGTATCTGTATGACTCCCACCAGGTTATCAGAAAGGTAGGTCATGTTTCACGAACAAACGCTTTATTAGAATTATGATACATTACGACTCATTGACCGAGGAGATCAGTTGATATGTATATTTAGACTTTTAGTAAAGCTTTTGATAGTTCCCCACATAAGGCTGATGAAAAGGTTATTGAATGTGGTTTGGTGGAGTGGTACATGGTTGGATTAAAGAGGGGTTGAAATAAAAAACAGTGTGTGCAACTAAATGGGAAATAATCATCATGGGAAATAGTGAAGAGTGGTGTCCCACAGGGTTCAGTCTGGGCCACTATTGTTCCTCATAATATATAAATGATTTAAGACCAGGGACTTAAATGCCGAAGGTTTCTAGTTTGCTGATGATACTAAAGTGGCCACCTCAGTTAGAAATAGTGAAGGATGACATAAAGATTCAAAATGATCTAAATGATAAACTTCTGGGGGTGGGCAGATATGGGGCAAATGAATTTTAATAGTACAAAGAGTTTAAAGTTCTTCACCTAGGTTACTCAAATTAAAAGTTTTAACTTACCAGCAGAAGTCGGGATTGGCTCTAGTCTGTGGACCAGAAATAAGATTTATGCGTTTGACTATAATGAGTGTTTGAAAAGGACTAATCAGTGTAAAAAGATGATAATAAAGCTAATAAGGATGGCTGTGCATAATAAATTCGCATGTTGTTTTACAAGAGAAGGGAAGTTATAAGTAAACTGTGTGTATAATAGCAGTGTTAGGCCAGTAATAGAGTATTTGTGCACAAGTTGGGCCCCTTATTTAAAGAAGACTTAGATATGCTATGAGAGAGGTGGCAACGTAAAGCAACAAGGATGATTTCTGGGTTCGAGTGTAAGAGCTATGAGGAGGAGAGGCTGAAGGCGTTAGGAATGTTTTCTGTAGAAAGTGCGATTTCTCGGCGGACATAACAAGAATCTACAAAATCATTTACATCTATTGTAAATTACAGAGAAGAGACCAATAAAATTTTTCATAGTAAGAACAGGACAGGTAACCGGGGGCATAATAAGAAAATTAAGAAGAAAGGCATGCCATCTTGATATAAGAAAGCATGCATTCAGTTAATAGGGTTGTTAAATTGGACACTAGCTGCCAGAGGACGTTGTTGAGTGTGACTCGATTGCAACATTTTAAGAAACGGTTAGATTCATTTATGCGATGGGTGGGTATCATATAATTATATTTGACGAAGCCAAATTGGGGCGGGCGTTTTTATCTATAGTAGTATTAATGTTTAGATGGCATTGGTGTGGACCATAACTTATTCATTTAATTGCCATGTGGATGGTCTTGGGTGATTCATAATTAACTATATATATATATATATATATATATTATAATAATATATATATATATTATATTTCATAATATTATATATATATATATATAGTATATATATATATATATATATTATATATTATAATTATCATTAGTTTTGACTAAGCCAAATTGGGTGAATTTGTAGTTACAGGAATTTGACAACTAGGGTGCATTGTGGATTTGCCTGAGCATGTTGGTTAGTGCGTTGACTGGGACAGTCTCGATAGGCCCATTGGCTTCTTAACCTGTCTCTATATTCTTAATGTCTCTAATGTCTTAACCCACAAGATACAATGCACTATTGACTTAATTATTAAACTAACTATTGAAAGTATGGTGGATGGAAGTAGGGCTAAGGAGAATTTAGACTTAGTGACCAATAATATAATTTAGATTTAATATAATGTAATATGTCTGGGCCCAAATTGCAAGTAATAAGGAAAAGATCTTTGATTTCCGAAATGGTGATTACCAAATTTCGAGACATGCTTAGCACAACTGACTGGGATAAAGAGTTTAATAGACCAAAAACTGTTTTATCATGTTGAGAACATTTTAAGCCAAATTTTAATTGAATATTCAGTCAGTATGTTTTAAAGATAAACCCATTAGGATGGCGAAGAGAAAACCTGTTTAGTGGAAAAGAGAGATAAGAGATGAAATTAATGAAAAGCGTAGATGTTTTAAAATATTCAAGCGGTAGTAATAGGGAAGATGATTTAGAAAATTTATAGGTCAAAATAGGAATGAACTAACCCAGTTCAATAAGAAAGCAAAGAGAGAGGCAGATTTGCAAATTTAGCAGAAAATAGTAAGTAAGAACCTGAAGAGGTTTTTTAGCTTTATAAATTTAAAAGTAAAATAAGACAATTGGTCAATTAAAATTGATAAAATGTAGTTGAGTTAGATAAGGAGTGGTCACACATTTTCAATGCTATTTTGCTTCAATGTGTTTACTGAGGAAAGATTAGATTAATAGTTTGGAGACTAATATTTTGGTATGATGCATGTAACAAATAGAATTACAGAATCTGAATTTGACATAAAAGATATTAAACGTTTATTAGGCCATTATCCAAGTAAAGCTGCAGGCCCTGATGGTATATATTGGTAGAATTCTGAAAGAGGGTAGTACACATTGCAAGGCACTGTATTTGATTTTAAGCGATCTATAACATTTAATCTATAACTGAGTGGAGTACCAGATGACTGGAAAACAGCATAGTTGTGCCTATTATAAGAAAGGTATGTAAGGAAGATTTGGGAAATTATAGGCCAGTTTAGCTTAACATCTCTGGTTGTAAAAGGTTCTGGAAAAGTTAATGAAAGTTCATATAGAGAAATATTTAGATGATAACAAGGTATTGTTATGACTCCCACCAGGTTTTAGAAAAGGAGGATCATGTCAGACAAACCTTTTTAGAATTTATGGAATACATTACTGACTGCATTGGACGAGGGAGATCCAGTTGATCTTGTATATTTTAGACTTAACAAAGCTTTTGTTGATAAGGTTCCCCACATAATGATGATGAAGTTATTGCAATGTGGTATAGTTGGAGTGGTACATGGCTGGATTAAAAGATGTCGCGTTAGTGTGAAATATAAAGACTGTGTACCACTAAATTGAAAACATCATCATGGGAAATAGTGAAAGTGGTGTCCCCAGGGTTCAGTGCGGGGGCCACTATTGTTCCCTCATATATATAAATGATTTAGACCAGGGCCTTAAAGCAAGGTTTCTAAGTTGGCAGATGATACCAAAGTTTCCACCTCAGTAGGAATACATGAAGGATGTATAAAAAGATTCAAAATGATCTTTGATAAAACTTCTTGGGTGGCAGATAAGTGGCAAATGAATTTTAATAGCAAAAAGTGCATGGTTCTTCATATTCCATATCAAATTAAAAGTTTTAACTACAATATGAATGGGGATTGGCTTGAGTCTGTGGACCAAGAAAAAGATTTAGGTGTGATTATAAGCAGTACGGTAATTTGAAAAGTAGCTAATAAGTGTTTTGAAGCATGGAATAAAGCTAACTAAGATGAACGTGGGCATAATAAATCGCAATGTTGTTTACAAGATCAAGGAAGTTATAAGTAAACTGCATAATAGCTATGTTAGGCCAGTAATAGAGTATTGTTCACAAGTTTGGCCCCTTATTTAAAGGAAAGACTTAGATATGCTAAGCGAGTGCAATGTAGGGCAACAAGGATGATTTCTGGGTTTGAGGGTAAGAGCTATGAGGAGAGGCTGAAGGAGTTAGGAATGTCCTGCGATCTCTTTAAGAAAAAAGTTACAGCCTCTTAAAGTTGTTAAAACTCTCATAGACTTTTCACTTTTAATCCATCAAGGTTAGGTCTTATTTCAGGTACTCTAGTTCAGGTTATGATATGTTTAGTTAGGTATACACATAGAAAATCTATGTATACTTAACAAATTTTATCATAACCTGAACTAGGATGGCCCTAAAATGAGCACGAGGCCCACTAATTTTTTTTATAAGAAAGCCTATAGGAAAATTTTTAACTTTGAGAGGCTCTAACTTTTTTTCTTAAAGACTTAAATCATTTTTTTTTATGCTTCATTATTATTTTTTTTGAGTAGCTACATCCTGTGATTTTTAAAAACGAAAAAAAATTTCTTATAAGAAAATCTTATAGGAATTTTAATAACTTTGAGAGGCTGTAACCTTTTTTCTTAAAGAGACAGCCATGTTTGTTTTGTTTTTTAATTCTTCATTATTTTTTTAGAATACTATATCCTGTGATTTTTATAAATATCGGAGGTGAAGCCCCTCTGCGCTACTTTTACCAATAATTTTTTATTGGCCGAGTTGCTTATGAGAATATCAAAACAGATTAATTTTTAAAAAATATGGTAGTTATATAGCTAATGTGAAAGTATTATGTAATCATTGTATTAAAACCATACATTTTAAATGTATATCTTTAATAAAAATATTAAAAAAAACGCTACTAAAAAAACACTTTTAGGCTTTATTTCATTCGTGTAGGGATGAAGAATCTGTTGAAATATATTTCAACTTACATCAATATTTATTATTCATCTTTTTTTTTTTTAACGATTATAAACAATTTTTTATATTAAAAAACTGTCTATACATATTTTTAAAAAAAATAGTGCAAAACAGTTTTTAATGCTAATAATATATATTAATATTATAAAAAATATATAACTATATATTATTTATATTAAATATATATATATATATATATATACTATATATATATATATATATAATATATATATATAGCGTTGGGTGGGGTGACCAGGCCCGTCTCTTTAGGAGGGGTGATTCGGTCCCACTCTAAATATAAAATAAAATAAAATAAAAAAAAATAAAAAATTTCCGTCTCATTTTAATACAGCCACGCTCGATCCTTTCTAGGTGCAGTACTACAAGTTTTATCTCTAAGATCAATAATATAATTCTAGAAAGTTTTTATATTTTAAAAACATTGATAATATTAGGTACAAAATGTCCTTCAATAGAATTTCACTTTTGAACAAATGCTGTGTTCTTTTTTTAACTTCGTATTATAAAATTGCCAAAATTGTGGATCGAAATTTTTAATTATCTTTCGCTGGATACACTTCGAGTATGTTAGCTTTAAACTAATTTTTGTTCCGAACAGTATTAGTGGCAAAAAAACGGGGTCTAACTTGGTCTGATTCACCCCGCCGTAAAAAATGATGGGAGGCGTGACTCGGACCACCATTGGTTTTTCGTTTCATTTTACGTGATATTTATTGACCATTTTTATTACGTCATAATTAATTTTTAAATATAATAAAAAGTTTATTTTATTAACATAACAATATTATTAAAAAAGTGAAATTTTTAACTAAAAAAAACGAATTTCAAAAAAGTATGTCAGAATTTTGGGCGAAGAGGGTCGACAATCGGACTGCACAGGCTCTTTTTATTTCGTATTTTTATTTAACATTATTTGATATTTTATTACTTATTTACGAATTTTAATATGATAAATAATTCATTATATTAAGTAAAAATTAAAACTATAAATTGAAGTCCTTCAGCGAGCCATTCTTTCACCTACCCGCTCATAGTGGGTCCGCGTTCACCCACTCCACGTAGGCCTGACTCAGCATTATTCAAACGTTTAATAAAACTTTTATTATTAGAGATTACTTTATTATTTTTTGTGTGTCTTATGACCTACCATAGGGCCGAGTTACAAAAAAAAAAAAAATTCCAAAGTGCTATTAGGGAGAGTCAGGAGAATCCAAGTTATGCCTAAGGTGGTCCGACGTCAACCCGCCCGCGCTATATATATAATATATAATATATATAAATTTTTTTTTTTTTTTTTTTATATACAAAATTTTTTTTTTTTAAATTTTATAAAAATAAAAAAAAAAAAAACATTTAACAATTTTTAATTTTTTTTTAATTAATAAGCACTATAGGGTTAAAAACTTTATTCCACAGAATTACATTACTGATAATTCATTAAAAAAATATTAAATTATAGAAATAATTGTTTATTATTCCGATATTTATAGGCTAAATAATCGCGAAACAAAATTGGAAAAATACATTGATAGTGTTATCCAAAAAAAAAGTCAAAAGTAGTCAACTATTTTTTCAGAGCTTTATTTTTTAATTTTTTATTGAACATTCAAACTGTATGCTAATCGCTAAAAAAAACTTTAAAGAATTTTTTGACACCATTTTTGAAAATTAAAAGTGTTATACTTTTTAATACGAATAAGCTGCAAAAAATCCCAAAATTTAGCAACTATAATATCAAAAAATATTGAATTTTTTTAGATAATTGTTAAAGTGTCAACTATTGGCAACCTAACTTATAAACTTTCTTTAATATATATTTATTGAACAAATATAAACTCAAATGTATAAAATCTATAGAAAAATAACTTCAAATAGTTTTTTTGATACTATTTTCTGTAAATCTAACATATTTAGTATAGTTTAATACTAGATATGCATTGATTGCAGATTCACCAGAAAATCCATAATTAACTTTACTCCTTTCTTTTTTTTCCAATAATACACCCAAAACTTCAGGTTCCACTTTACCAGTCCTGAGAATTTTAGGAAACTTGACATTCAATGACTGTACTGAAAACCTGGTGCTGAATGAACGATAGAAAGAACAGGTGGTGATGGTACAGCATCAATGTTGAATTTCTACACTACTCATTCAGACAATTTCAAGGAAATTTTTGGCAAACTTCAATACTTGTAGGACTCAAACTCTTCGAAAAACATTCAACAAAATATACTGACGAGCCATGAAAATTGATGCATCCCCAAATACATATATTATAACTTTAAGAAATAATACGCCTTACTCTCCGTATTGTGGTAATAAAGTGGTTTCGCTTTTTTTTGACACCTAACTAAGTCACCAATTCCCAATAAAGGCAAATTGGTCCATTTTTTTTCATTCACAACCAACGTATGCTTTATGTCCGAACCTCTGGTTTGATCAGAAAATCATTACTGTCATACTGAGTGTTTGTTTATTTAACAAACCAAATTTATTATATTAGTGTTAAGATAATTTTTTTTTTCATTTACTTTATATATATACAAGCATTTTCTTACGCGTATAGAAATTACCTGCGAGCTCACTCGATATTGAAAATACTACAATTGAAATGGATTAGAGGAGTCCAAATATAGCGCGGAACAGGGTTGTCAGATCTTTGGAAGTACTTTTACCTACAGATTAGGAAAAATTAGCCAAAATTAGCCACACATACTATACCCATATTAAATACTATATGTACTAGTATCTGATTATATAAGTTCAATATATAATATAGTAACACCATATCTCTGTATAATATATTATATATATATATATACATACTTACCTCTTATTATAGCATACCATATATATATAATAGTATACATATATATCATTATATATGATACTAATCATCTCATATGCACTATGTTATATATACTATATGGCAACGAATAGACAACAATATAGTAGATATAATCTCTGACACTGTGTTTATATATATAATATATATATTATCATATACTATATATATATATAGCATACTAAATCAATACAGTTATACTTATATTTACTATACTTAATATATATATACGCACTTCTAGTTTATAGATCATATAACCTTTATCTTAACAATCACGATTCTCACTCCTCGATCATTATCTTTATATAGTTAGTATCATTATATAGCTCTCATACTCATACTCTAGTCTGCGAACTAGCTTATATCTAATTATTACTTACTTCCGCGTATATTTCCACTGCTATCATAGCTACACTTTTGGCCCATGATTTCGGCTGTGTCTCCATTAATTATTATCCTAAATTTTAGATAGATATATGTCAGTTATATTACAAGTACGATCCAATTACGTAGGATTACGGAGCTACATGGAATCTACTTCATTAAATCCCGCAACTCTCATAAATAAATTAGCATCTGCCAGGTCCTCTTCATAATTTCTTCTCTAACTGTTGAGTTTGTGTACTGTAAATCTCCAGTAATTACTACCTAACACAAAGCGAAAGTTTATTCGTGTAAAGTAAAACAAAATGAATACAGTAAACTACATTGATTAATAAAACAAAATTAAGTAAAACAAAATTAATACAGTAAGCTACATTGATTAATAAAACAAAATTGAGTTAAACAAAATGAATACAGTATACAAGGAGCATTAAAAGCTGAGAAAATATCTCCTAGTAACCCGTCGACGATTTCCAACTAAGCTCTTCATTATCTAGAAGCTTTTCATACTCATCTTCTGAGCTTCCTGAAGAATGACTTGAGAAGGTAGTAATGGGGCTAGCTGTAGTTTCATCACTTACAATATGTCCAGATGTGTCCTTTTCTTCTTGAACTTTTTGTAACCCTTTAATACACATGGTCACGTTGCAAAGTGCAAATTTAGTTTTTCGTTCTTGATCTTCAGTTAAGCTTACCCTGTAGATAGGATCAACATAAACAGCAGCTAGTAGAATATCATTGTCAATGAGAGAAATTTCTCTTCGTACCATGGAGTCTTTTATTTCTTCAGAATCTCAAATATAGATTGTATAAGGTTGAAGGTTGAATGTAATCCAAATTGAAACATAATGCGCAGGCTAAAAAGCTTCGAAGATTGTTATTGCATTTTTTGCTGTGGAATTCGCAAGTCAGTGAACTTGCATGAAGTGATTGATCATTGAAGTCACTTCACAGAATCGAGTACAATTTATAACTATGTCAGTTCAAAATTTTCTGACTCTAACTCTACTATCTTGAAAGTTACCGACTCCAACTCCGACTCCACCCTCCTCAAAATTACCAACTCCGACTCCGACTCAACTCTTTTTCAAAATTACCGACTCCCCGACTCCGTCTCCAAAACCCTAGTTTGAAGAGGAATTTTTCACCGAACTTTCAAATTTGATTGGATTTCACAAACTCAGGACAAGCGCTTACTACCCTTCAGCAAATGGAAAATTGAAAGATTTCATCGATCTCTTATGATGGCGTGGAAACAAAACTGGTTATTTTCCCTCCTAGTTATCATGCTAAGTTTTCGTTGCATTCCTGATGACTCCGGATTCTCTCCTTTTCAAGCAGTAACCGGAAAACCCCCTCTTTGTCCTTTAGAGCTTCTTCAAGCACCTAAAAACAGAGATTCTTACAACAACTTGATGAGAAAATTTATGGCTCACATGAAACAATGGATTTTCGAGAGCTATCACCATTGCTTCATCATATATTCCTACCGTACTTCAAACTTGTTCCCATGTCTTTCTTCGAGTTGATCGCATTCGAAAGAGTGGAAGCACCTTATTATGGCCCTTACAAGGTTCTTAAACGGATGGAACGATGCCACAAGATACAAGTTCCTGATGGACGGAAGGATGTCGTTTCGATTAGTCGTTTGAAGCCTGCGGTACTCGCTTCGCCTTCGCAGATGGCTCCTCGACCGGCTCGTGATTGGCCTTCGCAGATGGTTCTTCAACTGGCTTGTAATTCGTCTTCGCAGATGGTTCATCAACCGGCTGGTAATTCACCCTCGCATATAGTTCCTCAATCGGATGATGATTTGCATTCACAGACGGTCACGTCATCTACTGAACAGCAAGAACATACTTTAGTGTCTAGACGCAACCCTATGTGTAAGGTGCGTTTCCAGTTATTAATGAAGTGAATTTAATTTAAATTAGTGATTAAAGTGTTCCGCTTTTAGGGCACGAAGTGTATGTAGTAATTGTTTAAAATGTGATTTTAAAAAGTATTTTTATAATTCGTTTGAAATTGCTCAAATGGGTTAGTTGAGCTTAAAAAGTTAGAAAAAATTGGGTTTTCATGGACAACCTCACAACTCTTTGATACGTTAAATAGATTTCATATTTTGTAAAATATAGTTTATATAATTGATGTTAAATATAACATTTATTTAGAGTATGTGATTATATAACATTTATTTTACAATATAATGTTTCTTTTTATATGCTATTAGTATTGCACCATTTAGAGAATAAGTTTTAAAAATGCTTATAAAAAATAAGTAAGTTAACCTTTTGTATTTAGAGAAAACCAACCAAAGAACTTCAGGAGCACTTGCGCATTGTTTTCGCAAGGTTGAGCGAAAATGGTATTCGTGTCAATCCTGCGAAGTGCGTACTCGGCGTTTCTTCTCTGAGTTTTCTTGGCCACAGTAGTCTCTGCAGAGGGTGTACGTCCTCTGGAGGATCGTGTAGCTGCCATACGCACCTTTCCTCTTCCAGAAACTCAGAAGCAGCTTCGGCAGTGGTTAGGGGTGGTAAATTTTTATCATCGTTTCCTTCAGAATGCAGCTGAACTTCTCCAACCTCTCACCTCTCTGCTCCGCTAGAAGAAGAGAGGATTCTCTACCAAAGTGGAATGGACTGACGAAGGTCGGGCTGCATTTGCTGCTGCCAATGAAGCTCTAGCGAATGCCACACTTCTTATCCATCCTCAGGACTCAGCTCCCACCAGTGTTCAGGTAGATGCTTCCGATTTTGCGGTCGGTGCGTCTTCAACAACACCTGAACCGAGTGTGGGCACTTCTTGCATTCTCTTTTCTCGCAACCTCCAATCTGCTGAAACTCGCTATAGCTCTTTCGGCAGGGAACTGCTTGCTATGTATCTCGCGGTACGTCACTTCCTTTACTTCTTGGAAGGCCGCGAGTTCCACATTCTCTCCGACCAAAAACCTATAACGTTTGCGATAGCATCTCGAAATGAACGACACTCGACTAGGGAGGCTCGGCATTTGGAGTATGTGTCGCAGTTCATCACCGACATCAGACACATCTCTGGAGTTGATAGCTTCACAGCTGATGCTTTCTCAGGCATCCAATTCAACTCCCTTTCATCACTTCTCGATATCAAACTACGAGGACATGGCAAATAGCCAAGACTCAGCTCTTTCAGAAGATTCTTCTCTACAGCTGCAGTGGATTACCCTCCCCGGCATAGAAAAGAATCTCCTGTGTGACATGTCAACAGGACATCCACTCCCATTCGTTCCTCCTTCTTTACGAAAAGACATCTTTTCAATCTCCATTCACTTTCTCATCCAGGCATTGAGGCTTCACACAAGCTGGTTACAACTCATTTTGTTTGGCCCAACGTTAATGCCGACGTGACAAAGTCGATTCCCCAATGTCTTTTCTGACAACGTTCAAAAGTTCAGAGGCATACCAAAGATCCTTTAGGCAAATTCTTGCCGCCTGGTGAACGTTTTGAAAAGGTTCATATTGACATTGTTGGACCTCTTCCTCCTTCTGATGGCAAACGATATATTCTCACATGCATTGATCGGTTTAATCGTTGAACCGATGCTATTCCTCTTTCTGTCGTTACAACGGGATCCATAGCCAAGGTTTCATGGCTCATTGGGTTTCGCGTTTCGGTGTTCTGCTCACCGTTATCTCAGACTAAGGTAGACAATTCGAATAAATCCTTTGGAGAGATTTGATGAGTCTCCCTGGTGCGGAGAAGATTCGTACCATCGGATATCATCCCCGGGCAAATGGGATCCGTGAGAGGTTTCACCGTCAACTCAAGGCGTCTCTAGCAGCTCAACCTCTTCCTGAGGGTTAGACTGAAGCTCTACCTTTCGTCATGCTTGGCATACGCACTGACGTCAAGGAAGACCTTCAGTGTTCTGCTGCGGATCTTGTCTATGGTTCCCCTCTTCGTCTACCCGGTGAGTTCTTCACCCAATCTTCTCCTTCTCAACTTGCTGATTCTCTTTCCCATCTCACTCGCTTAAGACGCTGTGCTGCGTCGTGGAGACCTACTCCTACACGCCAACCCAAGGTGCATTCCTTCATCTCGAAGGATCTTTCTACAAGTACTCGCGTTTTTGTGAGACATGACTCTCTTTGCACAGCTCTCCAACCTTAATACGATGGACCGTTTCCGGTTGTATTTAGGAAGAAGAAGTTTTAAACTATTCAAGGTCCTTCATGCACAGAAGTCGTGTCAATCGATCCTCTTAAGCCAGCTTATTTCGAGGCTAACCCTCCTGACCCTCCTGAATCTGATTTCTTTCCTCGAACTGTTCCGGTCCCTCTTCCTTCTTCTCCTCGACCCTCCATGATCACTCCTATTACCCCTCCGCCATCTCTTCCTTCTACTTCGCCACCTCCACCACCTCCACCTTTTCTACCTGCATCTGTCCTATCTCCTTAGCCACCACCACCACCACCACCGCCTTCAGCCTCAACACTGGCTCAACCACAGATTTCGACGATCAATCCAACTTCCACTCCAGCTCCAACTCAAGCTTCTGCTTTGCCAGCTCGTCGTTGCTCACGGTCTAGCACAAGAATTCCTGTTCTGACGTCCACTTCTTCTACTTCTTCTTCTTCGCTTGCATCTTCCGATGTCCTTCCTTTTTCGACCGCGTCAGTAACTATACCACCCGCTTCGCAACATCCTCTCCATTCTGCGCTAGTTCCTTCGGGGCTGTAAGCAGATCGAGGAGAGGCCGTAAAGTTTCTTGGCCAAGGCGCTACTTGGATTAACACTTTTTCGGCCTCATCTCTGCAAGGGGGTTATGTTACCGTACGCGGTCTGCTATTTTTTGCTACCGCATGGTATTTTTCAAACAAGCGTCAGATACGGTTTACCGTTTATTTGCAATTCGTTGAACGCAAACTTTCTTGCAGCACGCTCTCGTAAACCGAAGTTGATTTTATGGTTGATGAAAGACCTTTTCTTTGTTTGTTTTTTTCAAGCCAATTCATGCGCTTATATGTGGTGAGTACTGTGCTGTGGTTTATTAACTTATAAATAAAAGTTTTTTATTAATAATGCTTTAATAGTAGTGGTGAAGCTATCTAGGTCCTCGGAGTGGCGGCGTGTTCGTTAAAGAAAATTTGTGATAATGCTTTTTATATTGATATAATTCATTAATATGTTATAGATTTTATTTACTAGGATGCCCAGGTTAGCATAATCTGGGTTTCATCATTTCAATACATTTACTGTAACGAACCGCTGCCCAAATTTTTTTTACCATAATGAATCTTAGAAAATCCACTCAAGCTCACTCCCAGTAGGCTCATTATGCATCCTCCGTGGGCCTCCAACTCTGACCAAGCATGAGTAGCTTCATTATAATTTTATATTTATAAATTTATCCTTTTTATTATTTAAATTAACTATTTCCATATGTACTTTTATATCTCACTTTCTTAGAATTATATTGTATTTTCCTAGGATTGTGGGGTTTCTAGTTCTAGTTCTAGTTTCTAGTTCTCTCTCTCTCTCTCTAATAATAATCCTTGCTAACTGTTGGAGAAAAATGAGCAAAATCAAGTAATCTGAAACTCATAGACTATCCTTTCAAGTTTCAACAATAGCTCATTCTGCTCTTCTCAAGCACGTCATTGGTGATCCTGCAGCGACGAAGCCTACCGGAAAAAGTAGGCTCACGAACATCAACCTCTCCGACAACTGCAGGCCTACTGGAACCTCATTGTCTGCAAGCAACAAGGACATATCTAACACGAGCGTCGTCTTGTTACGCCACTAGTCATAATATTTATTATTATTATTATTATTATTATTATTATTATTATTATTATTATTATTATTATTATTATTATTATTATTATTATTATTATTATTATTATTATTATTATTATTATTATTATTACTTTTATAGTTCATTTATCTTTTGTTAATATTTATTTACTTACCATTATTTTCTTATTATTAATTATTCATTTTAATATTTCTCTATTTTCGATATATTTTTTAAATAATTTACTTTCGCATTCACAAAATTTTTTTATATATATTTTTATTTGCAATATTTTTCCACCTCTTTTCTTTTCTATCTCATTCTTGTCTCCCTGCTCTACTGCCCCTCGCCTTACCGCAATGGCTGAAGAATCGAACCCTGCTCCAAGGTTGGGCGAGACGGCCTCCCATCCCCATTCGCCTCCCATTCCACGCCCCTTCCCCAGTTCTATCCACAGGATCCGGACGTCTGGTTTCAGCAGGCGGAAGCCATTTTCGGCTGAGCTGAAACCGAGCTTAACAAGTACGCTTAGGTCATGGCTGCTCTTTCCCATCCCTGTTTGCTCAAAATAAGGGATCCGTACGCCACGCTCTCTTCCTCTCCCACACCTTACACTATCCTTAAAGAGCTTATCATAGCTCGCATGGCTCCCTCTCAGGAGGCCAAGTTTGAACAGCTCTTGAGAAACACTACCCTTGGAGACCGTATTCCTTCAGAACTGCTTGTGGAGATGCTGCCCCTCCTGGGAGGCACTCCGACTCTAAGGGAAGAGGCCATTCTTTGGCACCTCTTCTTGAGGAAGCTTCATCTTTACGCCCAAGATGTGCTTGTGTCTCTTGACCCAGCTCTCGGTCTCCAAGTGGTAGCCGAAAAAGCCGACAGGATGCTGAGTCACCATGCGCCTTAGGTCTCTGCTGTTGGCGCGCATGCACACACATATTCTCCTGCCACACTTCCCACTCGCTCAACGTGAACTGCGACTCCCATTTCCTCAACCTTTTTTTCCCACCGAGCAATTTTTCCACTCCTACTGAAGGACTTATCCCACCTAGAGCATTTGCCTTGGTGGAGACACGTGTTTCCGTCCTTGAAAAGTGCCTTGCTGATCTTACAGTGGAGGTCAGGCAACTGGCCGCTACTGTAAGAATCAGCAATTCCCGTGCTCGTTCTAGTTCTTGTTGAATATTTAAAAAAGATCTCTAATAGTGTCAGTAGCATATCTTTAAAAGTTTCGGGTGCACCAAACATTGGGCACAACTCACAAGTTGTCTGATTGCATCCTAGGCATTTCTGTATGCCCTACGTAACATGAAATGATAACTAAATGAAATAGTTATATTGAACAAAAATAACACAAAATAAAATGTGAACCATGTAAAGCAAACTAAATAAAATAAATACAATAAAAAGACAACTAACTCCAATGGAGGATGCAGTCATAATGACACTGGCAAGAGAGAAAGCATCAGCCAAGGCTCTCCAAGCCATCTACGGCGAGGTTTAGCTCTTTAGACCTCTCCCTAGGAAAGAGAGTTTTCCGAAGGGTGTTATCGTTAACCGCGGTCACGCAGCCACATCGGGCTGACTCTCTTTCACACTTTCAACTGCTTATTGACCTCGGTAACAAGCGCTTAGCAGACGGGTATACCTCTCTCACTTCTCCTGGTTATCTAACTCCTTCTGCTCTTGGAAACATTTCCGTGGTTTCACCTCCAATCTCTTCTTCTCCTGCAGAATGAATTTCCGTCTCTCCTTGATCCTTGTTCTTCCACTTCTCCTGCATTCTGTTCTCCATCATATTGAGACGACGGGTCCTACAACCTTCTCCAGTGCTCGACGTCTCCCTCCGGAAAAACTCAAAGTAGCTATCTCTGAATTTGAGCATATGATGGTGTTAGGGATAGTGCGTCCTTCCAAGAGTAGCTGGTCTAGTCCTCTTCATATGGTCCTCAAAGCCACTGCTGACGATTGGAGGCCATGTGGAGACTTTCGTGCTTGAACGTTGTGATGACTCCTGATCGCTATCCCGTTCCTCATATCCAATCTTTCACTTTCCATCTCGATGGAGTAACCAACTTCTCGAAGATTGATCTGGTTCGGGCGTACCATCAGATTCCCGTCGTTCCTGACGACATACCAAAGACGGCGGTGATCACCCACTTTGCTCTCTTCGAGTTCACTAGGATGCCTTTTGGTTTGAGGAACTCTGTAAAGTCTTTTCAGAGATTCATAGACTCTGATCTTCGAGGACCTCCTTTCGCTTGGGCCTATGTTGACGATCTTCTCAACGCTAGCAAGTCTCCTGAAGAACGTCAGGAGCACTTGACCGCCGTTTTCGCAAGGTTGGCGAAAATGGTATTCGTGTCAATCCTGCAAAGTGCGTACTCGGCGTTTCTTCTCTGAGTTTTCTTGGCCACAGTAGTCTTTGCAGAGGGTGTACGTCCTCTGGAGGATCGCGTCACTGCCATACGCACCTTTCATCTTCCTGAAACTCAGAAGCAGCTTCGGCAGTAGTTAGGGATAGTAAATTTTTACCATCGCTTCCTTCAGAATGCAGCTGAACTTCTCCGACCTCTCACCTCTCTGCTCCGCCCGAAGAAGAGAGGATTCTCCACCAAAGTGGAATAGACTGACGAAGGTTGGGCTGCATTTGCTGCTGCCAATGAAGCTCTAGCGAATGCCACACTCCTTGTCCATCCTCAGGACTCAGCTTCCACCAGAGTTCAGGTAGATGCTTCCGATTTTACGGCCGGTGCGTCTTCAACAACACCTGAACTGAGCGTGGACACTTCTTGCATTCTTTTCTCGCAACCTCCAATCTGCAGAAACTCGCTATAGCTCTTTCGGCAGGGAATTGCTTGCTATGTATCTAGCGGTACGTCACTTCTGTTACTTCTTGGAAGGCCGCGAGTTCCACATTCTTTCCGACCACAAATCTATCACGTTTGCGATAGCATCTCGAAATGAACGACACTCGCCTAGAGAGGCTCGGCATTTGGAGTATGTGTCACAGTTCACAACCGACATTAGACACATCTCTGGAGTTGATAACTTCACAGCGGATGCTCTCTCAGACATCCAAGTCAACTCCCTTTCCTCACTTCCCGACATCAACTACAAGGACATGGCAACGTGCCAGGCGTCAGAAGACACTGCTCTTCCGCAGGATTCTTCTCCACAGCTGCAGTGAATCACCCTCCCCGCCATAGAAAAGAATCTCCTGTGTGACATGTCAACAGGGCATCCGCTCCCATTCGTTCCTCCTTCTTTTCGAAAAGATATCTTTTTCAATCTCCATTCACTTTCTTATCCAGGCATTGAGACTTCACATAAGCTGGTTACAACTCATTTTGTTTGGCCCAACGTTAATGCCGACGTGACAAAGTCGATTCCCCAGTGTCTTTTCTGTCAACGTTCAAAGGTTCAGAGGCATACCAAAGATCCTCTAGGCACACTCTTGCCGCCTGGTGAACGTTTTGAAAATTTTCATATTGACATTGTTGGACCTCTTCCTCCTTCTGATGGCAAACGATATATTCTCACATGTATTGATCGGTTTAATCGTTGAACCGAAGCCAATCCTCTTTCTGTCGTTACAACGGAATCCATAGCCAAGGCTTTCATGGCTCATTGGGTTTCGTGTTTCGGTGTTCTACTCACCGTTACCTCAGACCAAGGTCGAAAATTCGAATCAATCCTTTGGAGAGATTTGATGAGCCTCCCTGGTGCGGGAAAGATTCGTACCAGGCAAATAGGATCTGTGAGAGGTTTCACCGTCAGCTCAAGTCGTCCCTAGCAGCTCAACCTCTTCCTGAGGGTTAGACTGAAGCTCTACCTTTCGTCATGCTTGGTATACGCACTGCCGTCAAGGAAGATCTTCAGTGTTCTGCTGCGAATCTTGTCTATGGTTAAACTCTTCATCTACCCAGTGAGTTCTTCACCCAATATTCTCCTTCTCAACTTGCTGATCCTCTTTCCTATCTCACTCGCTTAAGACGCTGTGCTACGTCGTGGAGACCTACTCCTACACGCCAACACAAGGTACATTCCTTCATCTCGAAGGATCTTTCTACATGTACTCACGTTTTTGTGAGACATGACTCTCATTGCACCGCTCTCCAACCTAAATACGACGGACCGTTTCTGGTTGTATTTAGGAAGGAGAAGTTTTATACTATTCAAGGTCCTTCATGCACAAAAGTCGTGTCAATCGATCGTCTTAAGCCAGCTTATTTCGAGGCTAACCCTCCTGACCCTCCTGAATCTGATTTCTTTCCTCGAACTGTTCCGGTCCCTCTTCCTTCTTCTCCTCGACCGTCCGTGGTCACTCCTGTTACTCCTCCGCCATCTCTTCCTTCTACTTCGCCACCTCCACCTTCTCTACCTGCATCTGTCCTATCTCCTTAGCCACCAGCACCACCACCACCGCCTTCAACCTCAACACTGGCTCAACCACAGATTCCGACGAGCAATCCAACTTCCACTCCAGTTATAACTCAAGCTTCTGCTTTGCCAGCTCGTCGTTGCTCACGGTCTAGCACAAGGATTCCTGTTCTGACGTCCGCTTCTTCTACTTCTTCATCTTCGCTTGCATCTTCCGATGCTCATCCTGTTTCGCCCGCGTCAGTAACCATATCATCTGCTTCGCAACATCCTCTCCATTCTGCGCTAGTTCCTTCGGGGCTGAAGCAGATCGAGGAGAGGCCGTAAAGTGTCTTGGCCAAGGCGCTACTTGGATTAACACTTTTCCGGCCTCACCTCTGCAAGGGGGTTATGTTACCGTACGATTTCTGTTATTTTTCGCTACCGCATGGTATTTTTCAAACAAGCGTTAGATACGGTTTACCGTATATTTTCAATTCGTTGAACGTAGACTTTCTTGCAGCACGCTCTCGATTTTTGTCCTTGTGATTTCTACATTTTATGGTTGATGAAAGACCTTTTCTTTTAAGCCAATTCGTGCGCTTATATGTGGTGAGTCTTGTGCTGTGGTTTATTAACTTATAAATAAAAGTTTTTTATTAATAATGTTTTAATAGTAGTGGTGAAACTATCTAGGTCCGCGGAGTGGCAGCGTGTTCATTAGAATGAATTTGTGATAACGCTTTTTATATTGTTATAATTCATTAATATGCTATCGATTTTATTTAGCAGGAAGTCCAGGTTAGCATAAACTGGATTTCATTATTTTCAATACATTTACTGTAACGAACTGCTGCCCAAATTTTTTTACCAGAATGAATCTTAGAAAATCCACTCAAGCTCACTCCCAGTAGGCTCATTCTGCATCCTCCGTGGGCCTCCAACTCTGACCAAGCTTACGTAGCTTCATTATAAATTTATATTTATAAATTTATCCTTTTTATTATTTAAATTAACTATTTCTATATGTACTTTTATATCTCACTTTCTTAGAATTATATTGTATTTTTCTAGTATTGTGAGGTTCTAGTTCTACTGTAGTTCAAGTTCTAGTTTCTAGTCCTCTCTCATCTTGTTAAACTGTTGGAGAAAATATATGGTCATTTGTATGAGGAGTGTTTACTTTTTATCATCCTTCAACTTTCAACAACATCATCATCATCCTCTCCTCTTCAGCTACGTCAATATATATATATATATATATATATATATATATATATATATTAATATAATATATATATATATATAATATATACATATATATATATATATATATATATATATTAGAAGCAAAGATAAAAAGGGATTTCACAAATGCATATAATTGAATTACACTGACTCGAAACACATTTAACTACACCTCACTGATGAATCTGACGAACTAATCAGAGACAGAAATGCAATGGTGTCATTCTGAATAATTATTAGGAGTCAACTTGTCAAAAATATCAAGAATCAGCAATAGAATTGGCAAAAAATGTATCTGGAAGTACAAGATAAACTTGCTCATTGTGTTTCAGTAAGAGGATTTTATGTAAATGGTTAAGACAATTGGAATGATTTTTATATTTATATTAATGTTTAAAGATTAATCGAAATTCGGTCATTGTAGTCATAACCAAGTAGGCCTAGAGTATAGTTTTTTTGTTTATTTTTTTCCTACGTGTTAAAACAATTTTTATTGTATTTCAAGTTACTTTTATGTGAAGTGATTTTGTTGGTATTTCTGTTAATAAATATTTGCATTGCTATCCTTAGTAACCTTAGCCTAGCTTGTTTGGTAGTTCATAAGCCTTGTCAAGTTCAGGCTTCTCCTATTGCAGTTACCTTCACTACATTTCATTAATTGATTTAAAAAAAATATCTGTAGACTTGAAAACTTGGTATTAAAGTTGTGGACCTTTATGGATACACGTCCAGTGTAGTATTTGTGAAGCCGCCATGGAAGGAAAAGTTAAAAACTTTGATTAATCCTATGTATGTGTTCTGAAGGCTATAGCAGAATAATTTATGCGTTAAAGGAACCATTGAAGACTGAAGTGATAAGCTAAATGGTTTGGTGAATGAACTAAGGAAAGTAGCGAGTGTTAGAAGGAAAGAAGAGCTAGTATCTTAAGTGCGAATTCTAGTTCTAATGTCTCACTTGGGCAGGGAGTTAGGAATGAGAAATTTAAGGGAGAAGCATGAACAATGAGTCTGCAGAGTGGAAGATAGTTAAGAACAGTAATAATGCCGAGGTGAGGGTTGACAGACAACCACTGAATTGAAACAATTGATTCAAACGCCTTAATGTGGAGAGGGTTATAATCGGGACCAAGCGGTTTCAGCTCAGAGAAGGAAAACTGAAGTGTTTGTAGCTTGCGAATCTCACACTCGATATGTAAATAAATATCTTGGAAAGGTGTGAGAAAACATATGAGGTTGTGTTATTTTGGTGCTAGTGTTAAAAACGGAGTGGATAAAATAGGTAGTGATATATCATATCCAGAAAGGATGCGATTGTAACTGTGCATGAGGTATCTAGTGGTATTGGTTATATTAGATCAGTGAAGTTATTTTAAGAATATCGAAGATTGATTTAGCAGCTAAAAGCGAGTGAAAGGATGGATATGATTTCTGATATTTTATATAGTTTAGTAGGTAATTTGATGTTAATTAGCAAAGTTAAAGATCTATTCAGAGGATACAGACATCTTAGACAGAGAAAACATTTAAGAAAAAGAAACTATTTTTACAAGAGATAAGACTCATTTGAGTCACGAAGGTGTTATTCAATAGTTGAATCTTTATGTCTCGACGTTTTTGTATCCAAGTTGTTTATAAAAGGGGCATTTTACAGAATTAGATAGGAATGATAATTTGAAGAATAAGATCTTTGGTTTTACCATTTATCCTGTTGAAGTCCCCTTCTTTCTTCTGCTTCTGTCTTGTTGATTTTAGGAGGCTTTAGGTTGTTGGATGCATCTGTTTTTGCTTTCTTCTTTCTTGACTTTGCTTTTCATTACGATTTTGTGCATCTCGAAGGATAATTAAGAAGTATATATTAATTTTATTAGTAGAAAGATTTAATGATAGTGTCAATAATTATATAGGGTTCTCTTGTAAATTACGGCAGTCATATCACATTTGTAATGATTGGGACATTAAAAAGTTTTTTAAATTAATGTTTCTTTAACAAAAGAAGAAATCAATCGTGTTATTTTTTTAATAAGATTATAGGAATATTATTTCTTGGTAATGTGTTATTTTTGCAAAAAAATATTTTTTAAAGGTACACACAAGCAATTAGGTTTAAGTTATAAGAAATGTCTTAATTAGATGAATTGACAATAATAGGCTTTTCAACCTTAAAGGCTAACGCAATAGGTGAAAATCTTGACTAAGCCACAGGAATTTCACTCCCATCGTTTGTTTATTCGAGTTCTGATGCCGTCATCTAATCGTAATTTGTTGTCAGTGTTTTCCTGAATTATTAAAAAAAATATTTATTTATGTTTTGATACAAAATTTCCAATACAAAATTTCCAATGAAAGTGCTTTGACAGTCATTTTACACATGTCGACAGATTGCTTGCAAAATGTTTTATATTTATTAATAATCCAATAATTTTCATTAATATAACCTCATTTCATATATATATATATATATATATATATATATATTATATATATATAAGTATCATATAATAATATAATATATATATATATATATATAATATATATATAATATATATTATATAAAATATATAATATATATATATATATCATAATATAATATATATAATATTATATATATATAATATATATATATATATATATAAATATAATATATATATATATATATATAATATAAAAAATATATATAATAATATAAATAAATAATAATAATAAAAAATAAATAATAATAATATACATGCAGGGCGTAACTAAGGTCAGTTGCGCCCCCCCGCGACTTATTTTGTGCGCCCCCTTTAAGTCATGAAGGGGTGGATAGAGTTTTTGGAACTTGAATGACAAAAAAAGTTTTCTTGTCATATCAAAGAAAAATCACATTAGCATTACAAAGAACCAGAGTGTATTACAATAAAAAAACAAGTTATATTATAGATATATATTTATATATTAATATATATATATCATATATATATATAATTAATATATATATATATATATATATATATATATATATATATATATATATAATATATATACTTTATATTTATTTTACTTTCTACCCTATAGTATATTATTATACCTCATTTTATAGTCAAATTCTCAAAAACATCTTTCTACATTACTGTTTATTGGAAAGTTTAAATGACAAAATATCTTTACTTGAGTAAAACAAAAGTTAACAACAATTAGCTACTTTTTTAACTTTGAATTAATATGTTTCTAAATGATGCATTACTTCCCTTCGCTCTTCCATCACAAAATGTTCGCACTAATTCCTCTCCATGTCCAGTGCGCGAGCCCGATGCAGACTCTGATGCTAAAGTACACCAATTCACT
The DNA here is from genome assembly GCA_015478945.1 of Trachelipus rathkii. NCBI lineage: Eukaryota > Metazoa > Arthropoda > Malacostraca > Isopoda > Trachelipodidae > Trachelipus > Trachelipus rathkii. Next base: position 27,229 of record JABUQX010044256.1, on the reverse strand, counting down.
TAATCTTACGTCTCATGTACGTTTCAAATAACCACCTATATTAGTTTTAATTTTGAAAGGAGATCTCTCAGCAGATGTGAAGGTTATACTGTGGTAGTGTGTCAGAAATCACTATAATAGCTGTACCACACTCGTATTAAAATACTACAAGACACATATTTTCAATGCATAACAAAACTAATATTCTGCCACTTGTGTTTATTTTTGTCGTTTTTCTCTCTTTATTTCACTTGCTACAGTATTCTGATGTAGACAATTCCTTACTTAATAACTTGTCACGTCGGCTTCATACTTTTTTGCGTAAAACTTGTCAGCAACTCCATTGAGCTCTGTTTCTGTTTTAGTTTGTAAGGCTGTTTAGGCTTCAATAAAGCAAATCATTCTAGTATTCATCCCTTTCCTTCTATTATCTGGATCCTCGATTCACTTTGGCCTATTAGTAATCTAATGTCCTGTAAAAGGCCTAGCCCTGTTAATTGTGCATCAACGTAAGTTACAATGATATGTTACATACAATCTTTTAGAAAAACTCATGCAAAGAGACGTGCGTTGTCACTTTGTCTTTGCGTTTAGTTAGGCAAATGAAGTCTACCCTTTGCACACAGCATTCTTGCAATTCCTGGGCCTTCTTACATCTAACTTGTAAAAATCTCTCCCACGCAATCGAGTGTTAGTTTTGGTGACACATCTTTCTAAAGAGTGGAAGGTTCATCCGGGATATGTCTTGAAATTTTTGGTGTTTTAGAAAATTCATTTTTAACTTTCCAAAATTTTTTATTAACTCAACAAGCTAATTAAAATGTAAAGTGAAAAATAATTAACATTTGTCTTTTAATGCCTTGTCAGCCTCAAAACTATTATCAGAGCTCTTTTGTTGAGAGTTAGGATGATTTTGATATAAACAGTTTCAAAATGATAAATGAAATTAACTTTATCTGCCAACCAACAAGCTATCGAACCTCGAAGACCATCTAGATGGGCACAGTCTGTCTTTTAACAGTATTGTTGACCATGCAGGTTTTCTGAAGAAATTTCTTCAGTGATTGCCATCTTGGATTGTAAACGAACTTTGGAAATACCCATATATCTCATATTTAATCACTATCATATAAAACACAATATCATTTTCTGTAATTCTCCTTTACTAGAATCATTGCAAGATATAGTTAAGGTTTTGATTTGTCACAATGCAACATTTACTCTGCATTTTAGGCGACTTTCGCTTGATTTGCTGCAAGTCCATAATGTACTCCACACTCGATAACAGTAGCACTCCATCCATAGCCCTGCCCTCGGACACTTTTTAATTGAAAAATTATTTGTATTTCTCAAAAAATACTTACACAACTTCACTTTCTAAACCTTCGGCCTTTTGATTTGTTATAGGGATAAAACCCAGGAATGACTCATTAATTTGAAGCTTGTTTTCATCGTAATTGATGCAGACATATCTTATTACTACTGACAGTTGGTCACTTTCAGAAATATCTGGGTCAGCACTCTAAAAAAAGCGAGAAAAAAGGCGGCATCGTGAGCTTCACTTATTATCTCACGGAGCACATGTTGTGAAGCCAAACTAACGAGTTCATCTGAATAGGAGCACTCATATATTTTGTTCTGCTTTGGCTCTGTTCCAGGTGACTTTTAAGAAGCGGGCCATACCTGGATAACAACAAATCTATAAATATTAAAAGTTCCAGATTTACATATGCAATACATATAATACGGGTTTAAAAAAAAAATGATGCGTGTACTATTATATAGTATTAATATTGATATATATTAGTATATATATAATATATATATATTAATATTTAATATTTTATATATATTAATTATAAAAGTAAAAGAAATAATAATTAAATTAATATATATAAAAGATTATATAATATAATCAATATATTATAATATATACATATACAATCATAATTTATATATATATTAAAGAAATATATTTAATATATAAATATAATTTATATATATTATAATTATATATTAATAATATATTATATATAATATAATATAATTAATATATATATATATTATATATATATATAATTAATTATAATATATTACTATATATTATATATATATATATTTATAATGTATAATAATTAATTAATATATTAGAGAGAGTGAGAAGAGTAGAGAGATGATGAGAGAAGAGAGAGAGACGAGAGTAGAGAAGTAAAGCTTTTCATTAAGGAGTTTTATCGAAAAGTGTATACTCATCACTCAAATATTACCCGCCGTGCGCCCTCTCGGACTCCTTTGCGCCCCCCACGTCACCACGCGGGGGGCTGGGAGGCTTTTATTTACTGCCACACTGTATACATGGGCGTAGGCAGTATTTCATTTAGGGGGGTTCAGAAATGAGTATGAGTGATATATGATATATATCATTATAATTATAATTATATATTTATATATATTATAATATATATTTAATATATTATAATTATATATATATAATTATAATAGTTAATTATATATAATATATATAATATTAATATATTTAATATATTAATATATATATATAATATACTTATGATATATTTATTATTTATATTAATATATATAGTTATTAATATATATAAATTTATGGTCTTCAAAATTGATTGCTGTTAATATTTCTTTTATATTTATTATTGAGTTTTTTAATGTGTTTGTCGCAGCTGAATTATGAACGGTACGCACTTTGCCATGATTTGATTAACAGACTTGGCAAGCCGCCTTAAATGCATATGACATACTGAAAGTTCTAAAGGAGAATAATGTCAGTACGATCCAGCTGTGATAAAAAACACAAAAACTATAGTTGACTTATAACCCAATTAGGAAGAGTCCGAGATAACCAAAGAACTTATAGAAAAATAAAATTACATGAATTATATAGCCATTACGTGTTGTTTGCAGTACCTCTTTTGATTTACTATTTTTCAGCTTTTTCTACTACTAAAACCCTAAAAACGTCTGGCAAATATAAAAGTTCATTAATTTTTATTTCGCTAAAGATTTGTGGGGGGCAGAGTTGGCCCCCCCCCACTGCACCTCCTAGCCTACTGCACATATAATAGTATATATATATATATATATATTATAGTATATAATATATATATATATATAATATACTATATATATTAATATATTATATATTATAATATATATACCTATAATAAGTAAGTTAAGAGTAGAGATATTAACTATATACTATAGGCGAGATCTCTTATAATAACAAAAAAATGAATATATAAATGATAATGTTATATTATAATATATACAATTATTACCATTATTATAAATTATATATACGTTAGTACAAGATTATCAAAAAAGATAAGTAGCATACATAGATTATATATATAGTATATAACATATACTTATTAAAGGCCTATCGTACTAAGTAGTATATATAAATTAGTAGTATATATAATTAATATATTTATAATGAGTATAACTAGATATACTATAAAACTATATATAGTATTATATTATAAATATGTAATTATATATATATTCACTCTTCATTTTACGCCGGTAATGCGTACCTAGTGGCGCTAGCTCAAACATAATCTGCATAAAGTAAACACTCGTTATAATGTATAGTGAATGGAAATGCATTCCACGGGTTCAAAATTAATTTATTTGTCGCCGATTTTGATATTAGCAATTTCTTGGCACTTTTGTCGTTGGAAGTAAGGATTTTCCTCTTATCAGACAATGCTTATGCAATCGATCCACTTGTGTTTTACTTTAAGAGATAAGCAAGCATCTTCGTGTCGAAAGCAAACAAATGTTGTTTTAAATCTTTTTTAAAATGAACAATTTCACTTGCAGCCTCAAAATTTCTCTTTTATTTAATAATGTGAATAACAACTTATTGTTTTGCGTAGTAAAGTAGTAGAATTTTCAAATATACTAATCAGTTAACTTATCACTTTAGACATCAAGTTCAAGGTTAAAAATCTTCACAATGAGCAGTGTGTAAGCAATCCAAGAAGGATACCATTTGGAACAGAGCTGCAGTGCAGTGAAACACAATACGACAAAAAAATAAAATTGTAACATACTGCAGGAATCACATTTTGATGTCTAAAACGGTACCATAGTTATGCCTTAGGCTATTTTGTATTCATGAAAAAGTTCTAAAAAGATATTACATAAACATATTCATCTTACCATTATTCCTCAGTGACTGAACCCATACAAAAATGTGAGTAGATGCAGTGGGATCACCAAGCATATTTTTCATATAAAGTAATTTTAGGCACAAATTTCAGTTTTCAACACCTTACCATAAATCTTCTCACACTTCATGACAATTCTGTTTAAAAATAACATAACCCTCATTGTCTCAACACTTAATCTCTTAGATTTCCCATTTGACTGCATGCTGTTCATAGCAAGAAATAAATATTCTCTCAACAGATGCTGCACTTTCTAAAAGACAAAACTCAAAAGAATAAACTACGCAACATCATAAAAGTCTTGAAAGTCTAGGAGCTTTTCGCTCTTTTCAGAAAAATAAAAAAATCTGTATCCATCTATCAGATACACGAATGTTGTAATTCTTTTTTCCATGTATCTAACTGCCTCACAATTATATATTTTAAGAGTCCACTGATGGAATTCGAATTTTTCTCCTGTTTCTTTTCATGTGATGAGTTCCTTAATATTTCCATTCAAGTGTCTTCCTTAGGAGGACCCTAAACTGCGCTTCCACTTCTTG
>JABUQX010044256.1:0-17500 GCA_015478945.1 Trachelipus rathkii | reverse complement strand
TAGACCACCTGAGAGAGAAGGAGGGGATCGGACGGGGTCGCGAATGTTCTAAGTCTACGAGAGAGTACTAGAGGTGTAGGAATGAATATTGGCCTTTTCAGTTGGAGAATTAGCAACAGAACGACAATCAGAGCGAGAATATAAAGATAGAGACAGAGATGTACAGAAGTGTTAGAAGGTTTTGGCAAGAGGGCCAGAAAGATTTGTCAGTAGGAGAACAAGGAGGTTAGCGCACTTCGTTTGAGAAGGCCCGCTTGTGCTCGTCGAAGAGCTATTCCCTGCAACGATTTCAGCAGAATGAAAATTAGCAAGAGTGATAGGAGAACGAGAATTTTTCCACTCCCGATACGCACTGTCTGTAGCCTGAATGGCCAGAGAACAAGCACGATCGAACCATGGATTATGAGGAGAGAAAGATTAGTCGAAGAAGGAATGAACCTGCTCATCCCATCAACGATTACAGCCTCTCCTTATCGGCGGAAGTCGAAGCGTCACCAGAGACAAAGCAGTCATCCCAATTATAGTTAGCGAGAAGCAACGCATGCGGCCCGATCAATATTGTGAGTAGTAGGAAGGGCATATTGGACCCCGAGATTGGGGGAAAAAATGACAACCCAAATTTTTTACTCCATATTGGAGGCCTACCTTGGGGTAAAAAATGATAACCCAATCTTAAAGAATACAAGTGGAAGCTATAGGGCGATAGTTAGAAGATCAGAGCGCTTCCTTTTTTCGGAATAGTTGGACATGTGCGTGCTTTCCAACACTGAGGGAAAGTGTAGTATTGAGACATAGAGAATATAGTTGAACGAGGGCGGATAGCACGGAAGCACACTTCCTCAAAAACTCGGGGAGTTAATGCCATCCAGGCCACCGCCTTTCCAACGTTTCGTAGATTTCAGGAGGCCCATGCACCCATCGAATGTAATCACAGGCAATGCAGAGGAAAGGAGAAGGAGAAGGAGGAGGATGAGTAATGCCAGAATCGTCCAGTTGATTAGAGGAAAGATAGGAGCGAAGAGATTGGCCTTTTTCAGTTGAGAATTAGCACACAGAACCGCATCAGAGCGAAATAAGAGGAGGACCGCGACCTTTGCTTTGCGCTCGAATTTTGACCTGACCTGACCTTTTTGGGCTTTACCTTTTTGGGCCTTGACCTTTTTTTCGACCAACCCGTTGGTCTTCCATGGTCAATTTTGGCCCACGTATTTTTCGGCAAACCCCGAATTGTTTGGCAACCCTATTTTGGCACCCAATTGCGGCAACCCTGATTGTGGGCAACCCTTCGAAGAAGTGTTGCGCCAAACGGTTGCGTAAGCCACCGTTGTTACGTATTGCCCCCCTATTTCACGCCCCCTAATTTTCGACCATGGTCAATTTTTGCCCCGTTGATTTGTGATCTTCCTTTAGGGACGTAGCCCTTTTTTGATGTCTTAACCTTTTTGTCCTTCCCCTTTGCCCTTCTTGCCAAAGCCTTTCGCAGCTACCATGGCGTCAATTTTGACCCACGTTAATTTTTTTGTCCTTCATGGTTCAATTTTGACCCCACAGGTAATTTATTGTCCTTCCTTTAGGGGCTTAGCCCTTTTTTGATGTCTTTAACCTTGTTTGAACCATGAATATTAGTCCTTACCTTGCCATATACATGGGTTAATTTTTGGCCCACGCCCAATTTTGGCCACTCGTCCCCCACCCAGTCACATATTTCGTTCCATAACTTGAACGCGATGTATGGATCTATTCCAACTTGAACACCTACACACACCACACACACACACACACACACACACACACACCCGCACACACACAGCACACACACACACACACACACACACACACACCACACACACACACACTGTACAACTTATACACACATTCACTATGGACACTAATTCACTATAACACGTACATTTACCTAGACACTACACTTACACGTTATCACACGCGACAAAACCACTACCATCGCCTTTGTCGTCATGGCGTCAATTTTGACCACCGGTAATTTTTTTTGTCCTTCCTTTAGGGACTTAGCCCTTTTTTGATGTCTAAACGTTGTTTGACCATGATATTTCACCCTTGACCCGCATACCATGGGTCAATTTTGAACCCACGCTAACTTGATGGCTTTGATGGTTCCCAATCATCGTAAGAAGTATCTAGTGAATGTTCTATTAGTGGTCTATGAGTATTAGATGAGTGCCAGGTGAGTGCAAGGTGAGTGCCAAGTGAGTGCCAATGAGTGCCAATTGAGTGCCAAGTGAGTGCCCAATGAGTGCCAATGAGTGCCACATAGTGCCAACATAGTGCCACTTTTTTCAAGCCATTTCTAGCCTCCCCTGAGGCCTAGAATAGCCCTAATATGGGTGTCGACCCCTAGGTTATAAGGTATATGCGTAATCGATGGTGTATATTTACAAGCTGGCTAGGATGTTTTACCACTATCGAGTTAGTTCTTTTCTATCACTTATAGCCTACTAATTATATATATATATTATTACTTGCACACACACATACACTATAACACTTATACACAATTCACTGATGACCACTTATACACACTATGACACGTATAAGCACTTACACTCTCCATAGACACTTAACATTAAACCATAAACACTTACACTCACACCCACACACACAGATACACTTACACTATACACTTCACACCCTCGCATATTTTTGGATGGCCTCAACTTGGGGATGCCTAATTGAGCCTCAACTTTGATGCCTTCAGCATTAATGCCTCAGCATTGATGCCTCAACTGTTGAAGGTTCATCTTGTATGACTTCATCTTTATGGACGGTCATCTTTAGATACCGTCTATATTGATGATTCATCTTTGATGGAATCATCCTTTGATGGATCATCTCTACCCTCCATAAAAGCAACAGAGTTAATATTAATTCTTCACCCTAGTTCACAAGTTAAACCACCAGGGGTCGAGCATAGCCCCACCGCAAAGGATGCCAGCTCCGGCACCCGCAGGTGCGACCCCCGCGTCCCCCGCCGCGTGCGCCCGCAGGCGCAATATTTCGCGTGAACCCGCCGCCGCGTGCGCCCGCAGGCGCAATATTTCGCGTTAACCGCCGCCGCGTGCGCCCGCAGGCGCAATTCCCCGCACGAATGAAAAAATATATAGATATACTATAAGTCATTCATTTTTATTTCATACTTAAACTTTCAAGAATTTCTTTTCAAATATTCTATTGAGGCATTCATTTTTATTTCATACTTAAAACATTTTTATTAAAAAATTTTTGCGAACATAAAACGTAACTCATTACAAACATCTTTTATATTTTACTTAATACTTTTTAATTTAAACATTTTTAAAAAATGTATGTAGAAGAAAAAAGCAAAAGTGTCTGAGTATATAATTCATTTTATTTTACTACAACTGTACGAAATTTAATTAAAAATTTACATTTACATACCTTAAAGCAGTAAATCAGTAAATCAATAGAGGTGTTAAACCTAACACCAAGGGGATTAGTATGCTTTTGTCTTTACTGCTTTACTGCTTTAACATGTTTTACTGCTTTAACTCATATGTTTTATGCTTTACTCATATATTTATTAACATTACCTACCTTAAAAGCAGTAATCAGTAAATCAATAGAGTGTACCTGACACCAAGGGGGGATTAGTATGCTTTTGTTTACTGCTTTACTGCCTTTTAACGCATGTTTTACTGCTTTAATCATGTTTTACTGCTTTAAAACTCATATGTTTTACTGCTTTAACTCGTATATTATTTAACATTATGTTTTCTTTTATTTTTGGTTTAATACTTTTTATTTTTATTCTTTTATTCTTTATTTTTATTATTTTCTTAATTATTTTATTTGTTTAATACTTTTTATTTTTATTCTTTTTAGTCTTTTTATTTATTTTATTATTTACTTTTATTATATTTTTATTTTGATTATTTTTGATTATATACTTAGTGTTATTTACCTCATGCCTATTGTTATTATTATTAGAACACACATGCACACACCCGCACACACACGCACACACCACACACACACACACACTTAGCACTTTTTACACACATTCACTATGACAGCTTATACACACATTCCACTATGCGCACTTAATTTACCCATAGACACTTAACATTTACACTTTACACAGCACAGCACACAAATCACACACAGATTTACTTAACAGGAATTTACTGACCACTCACACACAGTTTACTGGACATCTCACACAGAATTACTACACTCACACACAAGGATTACTTACCAACACAGCACACCAACAGAGTTACTGTACACACCCAGATTTACTTACCCACACAACAGATTTACTTACACGCACACACAGATTTACTTACACACACACACACCACACAACCCAGCCCACACGACACGCACATTCACTTACACACCCACACACACGCACACTCCCTTAAAAAAAGAAAAACGTTTTTTTTTTTTTAATTTTATAAAACATTTTATGTTTTAATTAAACAACGTACATTATATTACTCATTCAAAATGATAACTAAAAATTATTTCAAAGTTCTTTAAAACTTCTATAAGTAAATCAATCATTATCGTTGAACAAAGAATTTATTATTAAATTGTTATACTTTTTGTTTATAAATTTTATAACTATTCAAGTTTTAAAATAACTTTACTAAAATTCAAATATTGAAATTTTATTAAAACATATATTTTTACAGACCTTAAAGCAATAAATCAGCAAATCCAGTAAGGTGAGCCCCTGGCACCCCTCTACACCACGCTATGCCACTTTGTGTTCCATTGACTTACTTGCTTACATCATTCTTTAGCGATTGTAATTAAGTAAAAAAAAACCAAAATAAGTTCTTCTTGCAACATAACATGTATTATTATTAAACAATCATTCTAGGTTTTTATCTATATAAAATAACAATTATTCACTTAACATTTATATTATTCGCTCGATGTTAACTAAAAAATATTTCAAAGTTTAATATTGGATTATCTTTATTATTATCTATGGGCCTTGACAATCCAACACGAGAAAAACACAACAACCCGTGCACTCGTTACAGATACGAAAACTGACCTCTCTCTGTAAAAAGTGTTGAAATAACTACTTTAGGTCTAAATTTAGGTTAATCCTTTTTGTACCCCGGGCGATTTAGGCCTAATTCAGGTCAAATATATTTCAAACTGACCTTTTTTCTGTAAAATGTGCTGCAAAAAAACTACGTTAGCCTAAATTTAGGCCTTAAATTAGATAAGCCTTTTTGTTATCACAGGCGGATTTAAGCCTAATACCAGGTCAAAGGGTAATTCCAGTATAGACAGAATCGAGGAATTCAATGTTATTGATTTAGAAAATTATATTTCAAACTGAAACATGTTGGAGGTAAGATCCTTTGATCAGGTAAGAAGGAAATGTTTACCTTCCTTGTGAGTGGACGGAGTAATCCTTTAAGCTCTTATATGACCTCGTAGTTGATTGGTCGAGAATATTTTATCGCTTTTTGGTTTTTAAGGTATGAAAAAACATGTTTTTTCATAACCTGAGCCCAAATGGTCGCTTATTTAAACTCGTAACCATCATGTAAATATTTATTAAAGGAAAGTAAAAATATGATATAAAAAACTTTACTATTATTTCATTAGAAATGTAATAATCATTAACTTACAATGATTTATATATAATATATAATATAATATATATATAATAGATATTATATATAATAATAATTATATTATATATATATATATATATATATATATTATATATATATAGTAATAATATATAGTATATATATATAAGGAAACATTAAATATATACAAACATGTTAAATATATTTACAATGGTTTATATATAAGGATAACATTTTAAATATAATACTTCTACATACATTTTACACATGATGTTTTCGCCTACTTTATATTAAAATTCTTTAAATCTTGCAAATATGCCAATCATTTATATCATTACCGATGATATAGTTTCGTGTCTCAGTAATACCTTCAGTTAACACATACGTAAAAAGTTCCCGTTCAGATATCATAGTATATTTACATTCTGGGTCACCTGCATAAATACTTTCTTGCCATTGTTTTCAAAGTAGATAAATGAATTTCTGTACGTCTATAGAACTTAGGAAGCGATCGATGATAGCCGTAGGATCATCGATCAGGGTTTTCTTAAATTGCGTAGTATTCTTGGTATAACATGTAATGAATTACGTTTACGTAATTAGATAACACATATGTCTTCTTCATCTGCATTAACATTTCGCCTACGTACCTCTAGCATATATTTCAGCTGCATTAGGCCTGAATGTAGAATTCCAAATGATGTAGGTTTCAATACGGTTGTTTCATTTATTTCTCTCCCATTAATCTAACATTCCAAGCGCTGATTAGTTTTGATGTTTATAAAAATGAATAGAGTTAGTTGCTTATCGCTGGTTTCTTCGCACAGGCCAATAACTGTTTCGGTCCGAGTTTAAGCCGAGCTTGGTTTAAAGTATTCGGTAAGCCACTCTTCAGTGTGATTACATATACCAAAGTAAATTCATCTGGACGTCACGAATACCTTGGGTATTATAACATGGTAATGGTAGCACACTTGAAAAAATTTCAAGTCCATGCGGGCTTTCTTTAAAGAATGAATACCCTACTTCCGGGGATTCTTGAGTTCCATTGGGACAATGCTTGTATTGAGAGGACCTCGAAGTGAAACATGATATACACTTAGTGGAAAATAGAACACATTTTATTACAAATCAAAACTTGTGCACGCTTAACAGCCCAAAACGAGTATGGATTTTAAAATTGAGTTTGGATCTAAAACATCCGCCTGCTCAAATATTATTTTCATCCAATCAGAGGTAGGGCTCAGGTATGAAAAAACATGTTTTTCCATACCTTAAAACCAAAAAAAGCGATAAAAATAATTCTCGACCAATCACATACGGGGTCTTATAGAGATAAGGATTACTCCGTCCACTCACAAGAAAGGTAAACATTCCTTCTTACCTGATCAAAGGATCTTACCGATCCGATGTTTCAGTTTTGAAATATATTTCATAAAAATAAAATAACAATTGATTCTCGATTCTGTGTCTATACTGGAATTACCTTTGGACCTGGTATTAGGCTAAATCCGCCTGGGAAACAAAAAGGCTTATCCTAAAATTTAGCGCCTAAATTTAGGCCCGTAACGTTGTTATTGCACCACATTTTACAGAAAAAAGGTCAGTTTGAATATATTTTGACCTGGTATTAGGCCTAAAGATCGCCCCGGGGTACAAAAAGGATTATCCTAAATTTATACCTAAAGTAGGTTATTTCAAAACATTTTACAGAGAGAGGTCAGTTTTTCGTATCTGTAACGAGTGCGGTTGTTGTGTTTTCTCGTGTTGGATGTCAATGATGTACATAGATATAATAAAGAAAATCCAAATTTATTTAAAAAAACTTTGAAATATTTTTAGTTAACATCGAGCGAATAATATTTAAATTGTATGTGAATTAATTGTTATTTTCAAAATAAACTTAGAATGATTTTATAAAAATACATTATATGTTAGCAGAGAGAACATATTTTGTATATATAATATATAACTTATTACATCGCCTAAAGATGAGTGTAAAGCAGATAGTCAAGAGAACCAAAACGTGGATAGCTTGGGTTGTAGAGGGGTGCCAGGGGCTGACCTTACTGATTTCGATTTATTGCTTTAAGGTACGTAAAATATGTTTTTAATAAAATTTTCATAAGAATGTTTACTAAAAAGTTTATTTTAAAACTTGGATAGTTATTAAAAATTATAAAACAAAAGTAGTAAACAGTTAATAATAAACCTTTGGTTCCAAAGATAATGATTGATTTGTTATAGAAGTTTTAAGAAACTTGAAATAATTTTAGTTATATTTGAATGAGTAATTTAAATGTACGTGTTTAATTAAAACATAAATGTTCTTTAAAAATTATCGTTATATGTTAACGTGAACACACGTGTGCGTGTGGTGGGTGTGTAAGCTGAGGTGTTGCGGTGTGTGTGTGGGTGTGTGTGTGTGTGTGTAAGTAAATCTGTGTGTGACTGTAAGTAAATCTGTGTGTGTAAGTAAATCTGTGTGTGTAAGTAAATCTGTGTGTGTGTAAGTAAATCTGTGTGTGAGTGTAAGTAAATCTGTGTGAGTGTAAGTAAATCTGTGTGTGAGTGTAAGTAAATCTGTGTAAGTAAATCTGTGTGTGTGTGTGTATGTGTGTGTGTGTGTGTGTATAAGTGTAAATGTAAGTGTCTATGGGTAAAGGGAAGTGCCATAGTGAATGTGAAGTTGTCATAGTGAATGTGTGTATAAGTGTAAGTGTGTGTGTGTGTGTGTGTAAGTGTGTGTGTGTGTGTGTGTGTGTGTGTGTGTGTGTGTGTGTGTGTGTGCGGGTGTGTATGTGTGTTCTAAATAATAATAACAATAGGCATGAAGTAAATAACACTAAGTATAATAATAAAAATAATAAAAATAAAATAATAATAAAAGTAAAATAATAAAAATAAAATAAAAAGAATAAAAAGAATAAAAATAAAAAGTATTAAAACAAAATAAAATAATAATAAAAGTAAAATAATAAAAATAAAAAGAATAAAAAGAATAAAAATAAAAAGTATTAAAACAAAATAAAAAACATAATGTTAATAAATATACGAGTTAAAGCAGTAAAACATATGAGTTAAAGCAGTAAAACATGAGTTAAAGCATTAAAACATGAGTTAAGGCAGTAAAGCAGTAAAACAAAAGCATACTAATCCCCCCTTGGTGTCAGGTAACACCTCTATTGATTTACTGATTTACTGCTTTAAGGTATGTAATGTTAATAAATATATGAGTTAAAGCAGTAAAACATAATGAGTTAGTTAAAGCAGTAAAAGCATGAGTTTAAAGCAGTTAAAGCAGTAAAACAAAAGGCTAATATTAATCCCCCCTTGGTGTTAAGTAACACCTCTATGTGATTACTGATTTACTGCTCTTTAAGGTATGCTTAATGTTAATGTTTTAATAAAATTTCGTACAGTTGTAGTTAAAATAAAGATGATATATATCAGCACACTTTGCTTTTTTCTTCTAACATTACCAATTTTTTAAAAATTTATTAAATTAAAAAAGTATTAAAAGTAAAAAATATTAAAAGATGTCTTGTTTAATGAGTTACAGTTTTATGTTCGCGAAAATGTTTTAATAAAAATGTTTAAGTATAAATAAAAATGAATGACTTAGTATATTTGAAAGAAATTCTTTGAAATGTTTAATTATGAAATAAAAATGAGACTTATAGTTTATATATATTTTTCATTCGTGCGGGGATATTGCGCCTGCGGGCGCCACGCGGCGGGCGGTACGCCGGAAATATTGCGCCTGGCGGGCCCGCACGCGGCGGTGCGGGAACGGGGCGGGTCGCACCTAGCGGTGTGCGCGGCTGGATCCTAGGGGGTGGGCTCATGCGTGAACCCTTGGTGGTTAACTTAGGTGGAACTAGGGTGAAAGACATTAATATTAACTTCTGTTCTTTAATGGGGGTAGAGATGGATCCATCAAAGATGATCATCAAGATGAATCATCAAGGATAGACGGATATCAGAAGATTGACGTCATCAAAGGATGAGTCATCAAAGTAATTTGAAACCTTCAAAAGTTGGAGGCATCAGATGCAATGAGGCATTAAGTAGACGGCATCAAAGCCTTGAGGCATCAAAGTGGAGCATCAAAGATTGAGGCACAAAGTTGAGGCATCAAAATATCGAGGGTGTGAGTGTAAGTGTAAGTGTATCTTGTGTGTGGTGTGAGTGAAAGTGTATAGGGTTTAATGTAAGTGTCTATGGAGAGTGTAAGTGATTATGAAAGTGTCATAGTGTGTATAACTGTCATAGTGAATGTGTGTATAAGTGTTATAGTGTTGGTGTGTGCAGAGTAAGTAATATATATTATATTGATAGGCTATAAGTGATAGAAAAAAGCTAAACCTCAGATAATAGGAAAGAGCATCCTGGATGCCGAAACTAGCGGATGGTAGAATAATAACACAACCAATCGAGGACTTACGCTAAAGTACGCTTAATGACACAGTAGGAAGAAGCAGGATACGCGCCGACACCCGAGCTAATGAGGGCGTGAATCTACTAGGGGTCGGGCGCACAAAGACTTAGAGAGAAGCTGCAGAAAAAAAGTGGAGGACACTGGCAGTTAGCACACAAATGAGGTTGCACACACACTTGCCTCAGTCTCAGCACTACCACTTAAGGCCCAACACACCTCTGCAAACATAACCGCATATGGCGACTCATATAGGGCCTCAACTCTCGACACCCGCGGCCAGGCACTCGAACCCTGCCAAATGCTAATCTACACCCAATAGCTCATACGACACACTCAAGATAAACAAATCACACTCAAAGATACATTAGCTTACAACGAACATGATGGAGGGAAACCAATAGAAAGCCAGAATACACCAAAGCCCAAGAAAAAGGAGACCGAAGGTTAAGACGTAGGGTGGCGGGTCCAACAAGTTTGACCCATAGGTAGTATCAAGACCAAGCAAGCGCGATCGAAGCGAGGGAGAAACAAGTAACTATAAACGAGATGGATTGCAGAACCAGAATCCAACAATATCAAGAAACAGAAAACAAAATCCACTAACGGCACGCAGGAGACGAAAAGCGCATTACGGCGTGCGCGGCAGACAAACACATTGAGCGCACACTAGGCAGGCAAATAGGAGACGCAACAGAGAGTGATAGAAAAGAATGAGATAGTGTCACCCCCCAAACCCAACAAAAAAACTGTGTTTGTACGTGTTGAATAAGTTGTAAATGTAAGCTCTGTCTGATGTCTAAAATTGTTAGAGTTGTTATAGTGGAATAAGGCCAGACATAAGAGACGTAGCTGTAAGTGTAAGTGTCGGTAGTGAGCTGTGCTGTGTATGTGTGTGTGTGTAGTGAGTGAGTTGAAAATGTAGGGTTCAGTTAGAGATAGCATCGCGATACAATAGGCGTTCAAGTGTAAGCGAAACAGACAAAGTATGTAGCACGGCAGTGGCGCGGGACGAACCAACAAACTACACGCCCGACTGGCCTCAAGACAAAGTTGGCGTCGAGGGACCAAGAAACCATGGCGTATATGGGCCGGCACCAGAGACCAAAGCAGCAAGCTCACGAACTAAATATCAATGGTCAAAACCAAGGAGTTAAAAGACAGTCAAAAAAAAGGGCTAAGCTGCACCTAATAAAGAAGGACCAATAATACCGAGGGTCAAAAATTGAACCATGAAATAGAAGGACAAAAAAATTAACGTGGTCAAATTGGACCCATGGAATAACTGTCAAGCTTTGGAGCAAAGAGGAAGGACAAAAAAGGATTAAGACATCAAAAATTAGGCTAGACCTAAAGGAACAGAGATCAAAATCCAAACGTGTGAGCAAAAATGACCTAATGAGTACGAAAAACTTTAGAGACGGCGAAAAGAAGATAAGAGGGCAATACGTACAACGGTGACTTACGCATAAAGACACGGTTTAGAGACGCAACCGCACTTCTTCGAAGGAGTTGCCAAAAATACAGAGGTTGCCAGAAAAAAATAGGGAATATGCACCAAAAAGATTATCAAGGTAGAGACCACAAAGAAATTAGAGACGATGCCGAAAAATACCGTGGGACTGCAGAAATTGACCCAAGGAAAGCCAAAGGGTTAGGTCAGAAAAAAGTCAAGGCCAAAAAGTGATAAAGGCCCAATGAGAAGTACAAGGATACAGGTAAGAGAGAGATTCAGAAAAACTACGACAAGGTCAGAAATAACGGTACAAGAGTAGTAAAAAAATCTGAGAGGTATTCGAGTTTAATACACCCAACACGATAGGCCGTACGAAGAGTAAGTGGCAAGTAAAAGAAAAATATTGAGGTTGTACAAATTTTCTCCGAAGGCAGAGGCAGGAAGAGCCCAACGTATGCCCGCTTGCCTAAGCTACTAAGAGTGCCAGAAAGAACACGACACAAAGTGACGCAGGATGAGCGCTGGCTGAGAGAGAACCATACTCTAACGTGAGAATAGAACGTTGTGGTGCGCTTTAGCCCCAGATAGAGCGAAACAGTCGTGAGCAGTAGTTTAGGCATGCAGCGTTGGACCTCAAGACATTGGTGAGAAACATATATCACAGCTAGCTGTCGGAGCATCACTGAAAAAAGTGACTCTCTCTCAGGAACTCCCGTTTAAGACGGGATACTAAACAAATCGTGAGGAGGCTAATACGACCAGTAGTATGTATACTGGCCGGCCAAAGTAGGGATACCAAAGGCTAGACCTGTCAGTGCAGAGGTACTCGCTAATATAGGAAAAAACATATAAAAAAAGCTATATGCAGGAATAACTCAACGAAGGGAGTATACGAGGGGTAAAGCATAGAAGAAGGCAATAGTACAGAACGTAGGAGGGCAGTAGAAACCGGAACGCCAAAAGAAAGATAATAGAGTAAATACGATAAGACATGAGAAGTAAGTCCAGACTACCAGAACGCTAGGAGTACGTAGGTAAGGGTGCGCTAGGTAGCTGTCCGTACCAATAATAGTCCGTTTGAGAATGATAGGCATAACAACCCAGTAGGCTACTCGCGATGAGTAGGAGCATAGTTAACTGATCCAGTGAGGAGGTATGTAGTAAGGGCAGCGGCTACTACGCCTGAATAAAGGTCACAATATGATATAGGAGTACACGATAGTAGGGTAACATAAGCCCAATAAGAGTCGGGATGTAGCGAGACAGTGTACTAAACCTAAACATCCACTGTATATAAGACGCAGCTATAAGCAAGATCAATAAGCCAGATAAAGGTACGAGTAACAAGCGCGGTTAAATGGCAATGTTAATACTCGTCGTAAGTATACTAGATGGCCGTAAGCGAAGTACAAGGAGTAAAGCGCTCCAGAACCCGAGGTTAGCGTATAAGGCGGCTACTGGCATATATATATTATATATATATATATATATATATATATATAATATATATATATGGTCAGCATTCGATATACCTCGATAAGAACTCTTAAAACTATTAATCCATCACCTAAAACGGCACTCACATCGAGATTTCTGAGATCCCTGAGACCTGGTACTCGGAACTCGTAAAAAAAAAGACAAAAAACAAAAACAACCAAAAAAAAAAAAACACGTATATCCTCACAACTTACAAAGCTACAGCGAAGAGAGAATACCGATTTCGAATCCTGGACAATTCCTAAGAATAACATGTAAATAATAATAATAATAATAAACAAAGATATCATAAGTTACATAATCAATAGCTCAAGTAATATCGATTGGAAGGCCTATTAGAACCTTTTATTGGTTACTCGTTAAAATAAAAGACTTTCTTTAATTTTGTTTTCTTTTTTTTTACTAAAGAAATACCCCCAAGGGTTATACCGCACCATGGGCAGGGCAGGTCGGCGGTCTCTCGCTCTCTTGAACGACGGGTAGACTAATGCCCCCCCTCCGGGGAGGGTTCCTCCGCCCCTCCCCTATTGGTATTTGGGTGTGGCGGGGGTTCCTCCGCCCCTCCCCTTCGGGGTATGGAAAACGTCCCCCCCTATGTTCCCCGTCGGCTCGAGCCCCCCCTAGTCTGCCCGTATAAAAGCAAAAATAATTAGATAAGTCTATTTATTTATGAGAACCAATAAAAGGTCTCTTAAATAGCCTTCTAATCATATTACTATAATTATTTTAACAATAATTTTTTTTTATTATTTTTTATTACATTTTCTTCATTGTGAGACCTCATAACTGATTCCAAACAAATGTAGGTCCTTTCGCTGTAGCTATTGTAGTTTTGAGATTTAATTTAATTTTTTTTTTTTTTTTTTTTTTTTTTTTTTTACATTTCCGAGGACCAGCATTGGACCCAGAATTCAGCAATGTATTCCGTTTTACTGTTGCATTAATAGTTTTTAAGATATACAATATGACGATAATCGAAATGCTGGCCTTAATATATATATATATATATATATAGATATATATATTTAATATTATAATTTATAATTATATAATTTTATATATATATTATATATATATAGATAATATATATTATTATATATATTATATATATTATATATATATAATATATATATAATATATTATTATATATATAGTAATATATATATAGGCTATTCCCTTTGATTTTACCCCAAAAAAAAAGCTTTGGGAAATTTAATCCGAATTTATTATTTTAGAGGGGTAATACATTTATTTCCCTTCTATAAGTATCTTATTTTATTAATTTATATAAAAAAAAAAAGACTTTTTCGCATTTTTTAAAACTCCATATCGAATTTAAAAAAATATGCGGTTTAACTTATTCATTAATTTATTGACTGTGCTTAGTTAGGCTAGTGTATGTAGCCGAGCCATACCGTGCGCTAGCTTAACTCGAGATGAAACCTGGACGATATTTTTAAAATAATAGGAAACGAATATGTTTTATTAGATTTTCTAAAAGAATGCAATATTTTATTTTATTTTATTCCCTTCTATAGACATTATTATTTTTATAATTTATAAAAAAAAAAGACTTTTTTCCGCATTTTAAACTCCATATCGATTAAAAATATTGCGGTTTAAAACTGATTATTAATTTATTGACTGTTGTTAGTTAGGCTAGTGTTATAGCCTAGCCATACCGTGGCATAGCTTAACTCGTACGATGAAAACCTGACGATATTTTAAATAAAGGAACGATATGTTTATTAGATTTTCTAAAAAGAATGCAAATATAATAAAACAGGAGAGTATGTGAGCATATGTCAAATATTATTGGTTGCGTAAAAAAAAATAAAATAACAAATTACTATTTTAGATTGCATAGTGTGCAAAAAATCTCAGGATCACCCATTCTTCGGCAATGACAATTTGGGTAAAAAAAAAAAAAAATAAAAATATTGTTAATAATTATAGTAATAGGAGTAGAAAGGTTATTTAGAGAATTTATATACGTTACTCGTTAAAATAAATAGACTTTCTAGTAAATTTGTTTTTTTAACTAACGAATACCCAAGGGCACTTGTATACCACACTGAATGGCAGGATGTCGGGGTCTCTCGGCCCTTCCGGGGAACTACGGGGTTGGACTATTTCCCCCCCTTCGGGAGGGTCTCCGGAACCCCGCTCTTTGGGGTTTGGGTGTCGCGGGGGTTCCTCCGGCCATCCCCTCCGGGGTATGGCAAACGTCCCCCCCTGTGTTCCCCGTCACCTCGAGCCCCCTACGATTGCCGTTTTAATACCTTTACAAAATATATAATATTATATAATATATATATATATACTATATATATATAATATATATATATATTTATATTAGTATATCAATATATATATATATATATATATAAATATATACTATGTTCCCCCGCCGGTACAAACACCCCCCCAAAAAAAAACAAATTTATTTTTTTTTTTTATTTTTTTTTTTAACATTTACCTAACCAAAATTTACAGGATTCAAACAATGTATTCCTTTTCCCTGTAGCTATTGTAGTTTTTGAGATTTTTTTTCTTTTTTTACAGTTTCCTCGGTAAAATTTTGCATTCCAACAACTGCTTTTCCTTTTCCCTGTAGCTATTGTTGTTTTGATATATATATATATCAGGGGCGTAGCCAGGGGGGGCTGAGGGGGCGCAGCCCCCCCCGAAAATATTGAACATGCATTTTTTATGCAGAAAAAAAAAATTATATATATATATATATATATATATATATATATATATATATATATATAATATATTATATATATATATATAATATATATAATAATATATATACTATATATACTATATATATGTATCAGAGGTGGGCACTTCCCGCTCTTTAGTCCGCAGTCCCTGTTCGCTCCGAAGCGGGCTACCAGAATAGGTGCGGACTAGCGGAGGTGCCGAGTCGTCAGGAAATTAGCGGACTTGCCCGTGCCGATCAAAAAAAGTTTCCGCTCTTTGGTCCGCACCTTTTGAAAAAAGAAAAGTATATAGTTTACCTTTTAAGAATTCTTATTGGTTATAATGAAGAAATATAATTTTTATTTTAAGGGTATAACTAATCATACTTTTAGTCTAAGACTTTTGTTTTTTAATAATTATACTTCCAAAAACCCAATCTCAACTTCCTTAATGTTACCATATATAATAAAAAGATTTAAATTGATTTTAAAGACTGAATGGTTATTACCCTCATCTATACTGTTAAATAATTATAATATGCATAATAAGCTAGGCAAGTATCTAAATCGAATGCTGTGTTAAACCCTATATATAATATATATAATATATATATATATATATAATATAATAATATATATATATAATATAATAATATATATATATTAATATATAATCATATATAGATATATAAATATTTTTATTTTATATATATAATATATTATATAAAATATAATATATATATATATATATATATATATATATATATATAATATATAGTATATATATATACTATTATATATAATATATATATATATATTATATATATATATATATATATATATAATATATATATACTATATATTATAGCTACCAAGCTGATACGTAGCATTAGCATCGACTCGGCAGGCGTCGAGGCATTTATGGACTCTACTAAAATCCTGAAACGAAATAAACCTTCTTATGGGTGGACAGGTGGTCAAAAAATTTCAGAAGGAGGCAAGAATGGTTTAGAGTGAGGACCTTAAATAAGACAATTTAGACTGCTGGGAAGCAAACATAAACACCAGCACTCCTCCACCAAGGACATCTATTTCCTTTTCAGCATAGGCAGAATTTGTTGAACTTGTTCATAAATATAATACACCTCTCCCTAGTTCTGCTTCTGTAGAGCGAATATTTAGTATTAATTGGTGGGGATATATTGAGGGCAAAGAGGTCAGCTTAACGCTTTTTATTTGAGCCAGCTAATCTTTTGCTGAAAGGTAATATGGACTCTTTGTATCTTTGACGAAGACATGAGGGAGGAAGAGGCAAATCTTGAGATTTTGTAAACATTCAATTTTTCATTATAATTTTATAAATAAATTTTTTGTAAGGATAAATACTATTTAGTATTTAATATTTAAAACCTTTTGTGAAGTCACACATTAATTATTAGCGGGAGATGTCGGACTTGCGGACGTGCGGACTTGCGATAGCGGAGTTGTGGTCGTCTGAATAGGTTTGCGGAGGAGCGCATAGCGGACTCGATTTCTCGAAGGGCGGAAGGTGCGCTAACGGAACGTACCCCTAACATGAGCGGGAAGGTGAAAACCACACTCATGATAGTAAATAATAAATAATAAATAATAAGAAAAATATAAAAATAAAAATATATATAATAATATATACTTATATATATATATATATATATATATTATATATATATATACTATAATTAATATAATATATATAATATATATATATATATATATATATATATATAGATAATATAATATA
>JABUQX010044255.1:0-33614 GCA_015478945.1 Trachelipus rathkii | reverse complement strand
AAATTGCATAATGTGAATAATAATAAATTTATTTTTTCAAATTTTCCTTTATACCGAATTTGTGAATAGATCATTTTGCAAAGGATAGTTTATTTTAAACAGTGTTTGCAGTGCAAAACTAGGTTGTACGATAGTATAGAAAAGTTGTATATTGATCGTCTGATCTCAAATTTGAATTTTGTCAATTAGGAAACATTGGTTGTGTTTATTTTTTTTACACAAACCTTATTTAATTGCATCGCTTTAATTTAACACTTGTAAAAGTTTCAAACTTGTTAGTTGTCGAAAGATTTATAAATTTCTTTAATATGAATTCTTAAGAATATCAAAAATATATTATAAAATTAGTTTTATTTTTTTTATTTCGTTACTTAATTTTTAGAATATGCTCTGCAAATGAAAACAGTGGTTGTAATTTAACATTAGTAAAAGTTTCAAACAAGGTAGTTGTTATTCTTTACGTATTGTTAAAAAATGAAATATTTATAAATTTCTTTAATATGAAAGTTTAGGAATAACAAAAATATATCCTAACATTAGCTTTATTGATTTTTATTTCGTTACTTAATTTTTAGAATACAATCTGCAAATGAAAACAATGGTTGTGTATAATTTTTTAAAACAAAACCTTATTTAATTGTATCCTAGTACGTTTTAATTTAACACTAGCAAAAGTTTCAAACACGTTAGTTGTCATTAAAAAATGAAATATTTATAATTTTTTTCAATATGAATTTTGAGGAATAACAAAAATAAATCCTAAAATTAGCTTTATTGTTTTTTATTCCGTTATTTAATTTTTAGAATATACTTTGCAAATGAAAACGAAAAAGAAGTCTCATTCTCGTTCTAAGGAAAAAGAAAAAAAACTATGGAAAACCATTAAACGTATGAACGAAAAAGAAAAGCAGAAGCTGCTTGTTGCAGTAAGGGATATTAAATCACACAAGGGGGGTGAAAGTGATGAATCAGCTTCATCTTCATCGTCTTGTTGTTCTTCTTCAAAATCATCTTCAAAATCTAGTGAATCAAACACATCTGCGTCAACAACAGAAAAAATGGAAGAAACCATTCTCGTAAAAGAACATAAAAAAAAGATTAAAAACGTTGATAAGTCAACTGTTTTTGGTGGAGAACATAACCTAAATCAAGATAATTATCTCGGATATGACTATTACTATAAGGACTCTACGCGTGTGGTTTTAATTTAAAAATAAATACATTCTCTATTTGTAGGCAATTTGTTGATAATACTTATTAAATTATTTTTTTCAATCATATATATATATATATATATAATACTATATATTATACTATATATATATATATTATATATATATATATATATTATATATATATAATATAGATACATATATATATATATCTATATATCATATATATAAATGTATATATATATTATATATATATATATATATATAATTATATTTAATATTATATATATATTATTTATACATTATTATTATATTATATATTTATATATATATATATATATATATATATATATATATATATATATATATATATATATATATATATATATATATATATATATATATATATATATATTTTTTTTTATTAAATAAAATTTTATATATATAAAATATTTTATTATAGAATATATATAAAATATAATATATATAAGAATCTATATATAGTATATATATGATATATAGTATCTATTTTATTGAAATAAAGTTTTAATTTCATAAAGATGCTAAATTGAAGAAAAGTTAAGGTTATGTAAATTTTTTTTTAAATATTTTAATGCCAAAATTCTGGAATTATGCCAAAAGGTTACCACTAACGTATTTCTTAAAACCTAACTTTTTAAAACTTAGAAATGTTATTTGAACTTGGAAATTTTTTATGAAAAAATTGTCAGAACATATTTAGATCAAATCTTGAAGTTTTACTTTTAAATTAAATATATATATATATATATATATATAATAATATTTTATACTAAAACTATTTTATTTTCTTATATAAATCCTTTTTCTTATTTTAATTTTTTTTAATATTATATACTATATATACTATATATTTTGATTATACATATATATATTATATAAATATATATATATATATTATATATATATATATATATATATATATAATATATATATAATATTATATATATATATATATATATATATAGAATATATATTATATATATATATATTATATAATAAATACTATATATATACATATTACTAGATATATACTATATATATATTTATATATATTATATATATAATAGTATATATATATATATATATATATATATTATATATATATAATATTATATTATAATATATATAATATTATATATATAGCACTAATTTATATATAAATATATAATATATATATATATATTACAATATAACATAATCTTTTATAGTAATATACATCATCTATATATATATATATATTATATATATAATATATATATAATTATATATGATTATATATTTATATCGTATCATATAGTATATATATATATATATAGATATATAGATATATATATATTATACATATATATATATACTATATTTTAATATTAATAAGATTATATATATATATATATTATAATATATATATATATATACATATAATTACTAATATATATATACTATACACCCTACTACTTATATACTACTTATACCGCCTATTTTTATATAACTTTATTATATAATACTAATATAAATATAAATATTTATGATAATTGATTTATTATAATATAAATCATTATTATTAATATATGAATGTACTACTACTATATATATATATATATTAGTGAGCCAAATATTATTTATTATATAGAATATATTTAATTATATATACTATATCATATCATTATTATTATATACTATTATTAATATTAATTAGTTCTATATAATATATTACTTTTCCCTATACTATACTTTATTTTATTTCTATGATACTATGTATGTTATATAAGTGTGTGTGTGTGATGCTCGTGCTCTCCGTCATCGTGTGTCCGTTGTCTCTTTTTAAATAGGTTGTAGAGCATTTTTGCCTCGATTCTTAAACTTGTTCCATCGCGGCCTCCTAAATTTTGGCTTTTATAACTGAATTCAAGCGATGTTGCCCGAACGTCATTCCCCCAATGTTAATTTTAAAAAGAAAGTTTACAATTTATATAATAGGGTCTATATTATTATTAATCAAGTGAAATTGCAATAATATTCCAATTTTTACAACATGCCCAAAAGCATTCGCGAAGTGTTGCCCTCTGATTATAGATGTATATAGTTATATATATTATTATTAATAGTATTTATATTAATTCTATTCCTTTCCTTTGGGGGCCCTACATTTAGTAAGGTTATTTTATATATGTTATGTAGTATATATAGTATATATATATATATATAATAATATAGATATACATAAATATAAGGAATATATAATTTGCATATGAAATGTACAAGAATATATGCATATACTTATATATCTGACTATAGACTAAAAATTATTATATATATATTATTACTATATATATAGTTATGGGTATATATATATTATATACGCTATATTATATATATATTATAGTATATATTATAATACCC
This sequence comes from Trachelipus rathkii, assembly GCA_015478945.1. Classification (NCBI taxonomy): domain Eukaryota; kingdom Metazoa; phylum Arthropoda; class Malacostraca; order Isopoda; family Trachelipodidae; genus Trachelipus; species Trachelipus rathkii. The sequence goes on along the minus strand of JABUQX010044255.1, from coordinate 30,000 downwards.
CCTACAAAATATAAGTATATATATATAGTACTTTATCTGGCACAAAATTTTCTTAAGTTATCGTTATAACAAAAAGTGTGCGTAAGCTTCGAGAAAAGTTAGCGTGTAAAGCCTATGTTAAGACTCCATTATTTTAAGCTTATTTTTAACACAACACCTATTAATGTTTTAGTTAGCAAATGTGATTCTGGTAATTAGGTACAAGAAAGGTATATTAACTTACTTTTTTTAAACTTAAGCTGAATTGGTGGACATATTATATTCTTTATTAACAATCTTATAAAAAGAATGATTTATTTATGAGAGTTTTAATTAAGAAATATATTATTTACGCCAAAAAACAAATATAAAAAATAAATAAATAACCCTATTAAAATTATAACAACCCAACCCATTTATATGTGAGGTATATATATATATATATATATAATATTATATCCACTTTATTATATATATTTTCATAATATATATTTATATATCATAATATATACCCTATAATTATACGTATATATAATACATATATTATTATATATATAATATATATATATATCATTACCACTTAACATTATATAAAAATTATTTATATATTATATATTATATATAATATATCACTATATATATATAATATTATATGATATATTATTATATATATAATTATTATATATTATATAATATTATATATATAATATATATTATATATATATATATAATATAACTATATATATAACTTACTAATTATAATTATATATATAATATTTATACTCATAATATACATAACATATGTACTATAATATATATATTATATATATTATATATTCTATATATCATTTTAATTTAAAATATTAATTTTTTTATATATTTATGGTGTGAGCCTATTTAATTTATAATATATATTAACTCCAATTTCCACGATTAAGATGAGCTATGTCCTCCATATTATATATATCTTATATACTTATATATAACATATATATAATTCAACATGAGTATAGATTATTCTGGTATATATATAGATATATATATATATATATTAGTAGTCATAGATATATATATATATTATAGCATATCAAAAAAATATTATATAATAATATATTATTTTACAACATATATATATATAGTATATTAATTATACGTTTAGAAAAATAGTCTATATATGGAGTTCTATTTCACAATCTACGATGGAATTACTGAGAAACCTACAACTGCACCCACGAACATACAGTCGGAGGAGGAAGAGGGTGGGAGAGCATTTTCCGACAAAGGTGAAAACGCCTCGTTTAAGAACAGGGAAATAAAATGTTATTTCTGCTCTAAGGTGGGTAGGGAGACAGCGCAAGTTAGTTTATATTGTTTCCTATCGTTAACTAACTCGTTTCTAATAAGTTTTTATTTTATTTTTTAATAGGTCATTCACCGGTCTCTTAATGACCACTTGAGATCAAAAAGTCACGAAAAAATCAGCAAACCGGTGAAGGATCTGCTAATTAAATGCGAACAGCAGGTGCATTTTTACACATTGAATAAAAATTCTGTCGGGGCTTTATGCGTAATATGCAATAAAATATTTACCCACATGGACAATCACGTGAGATCTAGGCACAAAAATTTAAATCACTCCGAACGAAGAGAGCTTAAGAAGGCTAGTCCGACAGTAATAGGGGGACAAAATAAATCAAAGGGTAAAAGGGTAAAAAGGATAGCGATGGCGATGGCGAAGGTGACGGGAATGACTCTGAAACCGAAAAAAGTAGAAGCAAAATTTCGTCGTCGTGGGTAGAACACTACCAGGAAATAGAAAATAGATTGATAAGAAAATATAAATCATTTCTAAAGGAAAACACGGTTCTATACGAAAGGAGCTTGCTGAGATTCCAAAACATCGAAAAAAATATAATCGACGTGTTTTCCGCATTGCGGTTGAATCCACAAACGCCATTTTCTGCCCAAAAATCCGCCAAACTTCAATATCACGTGTTGGGCATGACGACGTACGAACACGGCAAAAAATTTTTATCACTACTAATCAAGTGGGTGAAAGAAAGCACGCTTTCGCCGAACACCATGACGATGAAAATCGACGATTTTGTCAAATTTCTTAAAGTGATGATGAAAATAAAAGGAAGAATTCAAACTAGGGTAAAAAAATTTCTAAAGGGGTTCATAGTCGCAGAGATTCCTCATTTCAAAAATTATTTATCTAAATCTAAAGCGGCGTTCCAGATGAGAAAAGAAAAGAAGGACGCGGGAAAAATGATTTTTTCGGAAGATATCGAAAAAGTGATGGGACATAATTTTTTCAAATCCGGAATGACGTACCTCATCGACGGGAACATTAACTCCAAGACCTATACGCCAGCCATACTAAGGAATATCATCATTTTTTTACTTTTGACGGCTTGTTCGGGGAGGTCCGGTATCATTTGCAATCTGACGATTGAAGAGTACAATAATATAACAAAAATACAAACTGTGAGCGAACTCGTTGGCGCCCAGGGCACAAGCTCCGCTGATGCTGATGGATTAAAAATTCTTTACGCACTAAATTGCGAAAAACACAAAACACAAAGTATGTACGGGGACGCGACAATCATCTTAACCGAAATATGTAAAATCGCGCTGGACGCTTACGTGGAACACGTGCGACCTACGTTTCTGGAAGAAGCGAAGCGAGAAATGGCCAAAAGGAAAGCGTTCGAAGAGGGAAACAACGAGTTAGAAGCATCAACGAGGACGCCAAAAAGATCGGATTTTTTCGAACCTCAGAAAATGTTGTTTTTAAGCTCTCAGGGTGGGCTTTTTACGACTCAAGCGCTAGGCAACGCCATGAAAAAATTAACCTCGACGTGCGATATGCAAAAAAAATTCACCACCACGTCCAACAGAAAGGGCACGACCACGGAAACGGCAGTTTACCAACCCGAGCTTCGAAAAAACGTCGCCCGCTTAATGTGTCACCACGAGAATACGGCGGAGAAATACTACAACGCTACTATAAGCACGATATCCATGGCAGAAACCTATTTGAAAACTAAAAAAGGACATTTGCTTTTCCATTTTTCTAATCATTTTCAAAAAGACGGTGAAGAAGAAAGCGAAAAAGCGGAAGGAAAAATACAGTGGGAGGATGAAGAGAAGGGGCGCGATGAAGATTCTTTCACGCGGGGTAACGAGTCGCCAGATGATGCACCCGATGAAGTTGAAACGCCGCTACACGATGACGCACCCGCTAAAGCATCCGAAGAAATACCAGATGAGTCATCCGGATACGCACCCGATAAAATGCCAGATATGTCACCGGATGAGTCCTTTGAAGAGGATGAAGTAGCCGCCGATAAAGTTCCAGAGGAGTCATCCGAACAGAAGATGGTCGATAAAGTACCCGTTGAAAAAATCGACCGATCGCCTGTGGAATCATTCGTTCACGAAATCGATGAGGAACGCGAAGCAGGAGGTGCTGAAAATGAGGAAAAGAAGGAGGAAGAACGCGTTATTTTCACATCACCAAATATTTCCTCAAGTTCTAGTAAGCGATTGAAAATTCAACACGCTAAAGAAATGCAGCAAGAAGGTCGAACATCAATCGAAAAAAAAAGAAAGCCTGATAAGGAAAAGACCGAAAATGAACGACAACGAAAACGAAAGCAAAGCGGGGACTCTAAAAATGAAGAGCGGCGGGATCATCAGCGCCAAAAAACACCCGACCAATCGATAGAATCGATTTCCTGTCACCCCTCCTTCTCTTATATAGCGATGCAAAATATCGGGGAAGCTAACCAAGGTAAAGATTATTTCATGACTTATTTTCTGCCCACTAGCATAAAGTAATAATATATATATATATATATATATTATATATATATATATATATATATATATTATATATATATTATATATATAATAGTATATATATATAATATATATATTTTTCATATTCATCTATCATCCTCAATCTATCTATATATCTATATTTCTATCCCTCTATCTATCTGTCTATCTATCTCTCTCTTTCTCTCTCTCTTCTCTCTCTCTCTCTCTCTCTCTCTATATATATATATATATAGTATATTATTATATAATATTAATATAAATATATATATATATATATATATAATTAATATATTATAGTATATATATATTATATATATATATATAATATTTCTCTACTGACTTTTTCTTTTTCCGATAGATGTCACGCACATTACCCCAGTCCCTTGGGGAAGAAAAAAATTTTACAGAAAATTGGAAAAAAAAATTTTATATAATATAGTAATATATATATAACTATATATATATATATAATATATATATATATATATATATTATATATATATACTATATATATATATATAATTTATATATATATATATATATATATATATATTAATAATAATATATATGAGAGATATATATATATATATATATATATAATATAAATATAATTAGATATATATATATATATAAAATAATATATATATATATATAATATATATTAATAATATTAATATAGATGTATATATATATATATATATATATATATATTATATAGTATATATATTCTCTGTCAGATATGACAGAGAAGGACGATTCGCTGTCAATAGATATGTCACAACAGCCTTCTACCTCTACCCCACAGCCACAAGCGTTTTCTGCAAGTAGCATGCCGTTTTATTATCCACATGTGCACTTTCTCGAATCCGGTGGTGATGACGATGATGAGCAAGAATCAAATGCCGATATAAGAGGTAAAATAAATTCTTTCGTAAAATATTTTTTTATAGGTATTTAAATAATTTGCATTGAAATGGGATAATATTCATTAATAGAAAAATTATTTTTTTAGAGACAAACGAGCGAGTCATCACCTCCAAAAAAAAAATGAAAAAAAACATAGATGAGATGAATAATTTTGTACAATTAAAAGCAAATTCACAAACTAAAACTCTGATGGATCTAAGATATAGTGAACCTAGAGGAGAAAACAAATTATTTAACGATAAGGAGAGGAATTATTTCTTCGAATTATTCGATAATGAAATCAAACGTTTAAATGATAATATCTCAGCAGAATGTATTAAAAAGGAGCTAGAATCGGAAACGATCTGTTTTTACAGCCAAGAACTAGGAATAAATAAAGGTGTTGCAGTCAATAGAATTAGAAGCACCGTCAGATCCTACATCAAATCTCTGAAAAATAAAATGACAAAGAATCTCGAGCGAAAATCTAAGAAGACTCGCGCCAAATGATGAAGGTTGTTTGTGACTTATTATAATTGGTAACGAATGGATCTCTACTTCTCATAATCGTTGTTCGATCAAAATGTGTGTTAAATAATTAATAAATAATTTTAATAATATTTAATAAATAATTTTAATTATCTATTATATTTGTTTTTAAAATAAAAAAACATTCAATAATGCTTTGTTTTAATTTCCTGTCTCCACCCGTGATGGTTTAAAAACAAATTTCAAAACCAATGACCATTTTTATGCTTTAAAGTTTAAAAACACATTGAAAAAAACTTTATATAAAATTTTTTAATGAAACTAAGTTTAACAGCTATGGTATTTAAATACAAAATGAGTCAAACAAGAAAACAATATATTAGTTAGATTAAATTTTGTTAGGAAACCTTTAATCTTATATATCGCGTTAAAAAAATACTTTTGTTTTCAAATAGCGAATATTTTATTCACGTTATAATAAATGAATTTGAGGTGTTTGTGAATATGTCAAAATAAAATTTGCAAATTCCTTATTTGACTTTTAACTAATATGAAATTTATCATTTTAAAAATGTATTTAGAATAATAATAATTCGTCATCACACCCTATAAAAATGATGCCCCGATCGTGCTTATCAATTATTCGACGATGGATCTTTGTAGTGTTAATAAAGACTCAAAGGAAAAAGGAACAAAACTGAAAAAGAAAAAGCTTTCTCAGAACGAACAGAAAAATACACCTCCCAAAGAATTTTTAAAAGCTTTCGATTATTCTGGAGAAGCTTTGGAATCTGCTTCATCATCATTTGATCATCAGACTGATAACGATGATGATGATAAGCCGAATGAATTTTTTAAATCTAAAAAATTATTTAAAAAGAATGCGGTGAGGAGCGGAGTAAATATTCCCAATCCAAATCAACAACCCGCAATTTCGGATTACTACTCCCCCTACCTTGATAGAAGAAGTAAAAACGAAACCGCAAAGGCTTCTTTTGAAGGCATTTCAGCCTCCTGCTCAACACCTTTCGATTATCAAGCTAATAACGAAGATTGGGACTTTGAAACAACATTATTTAAAAGGAAGGAGTTGAATAGGCGTGAAAATGAAGATGCTTTAGGCGATCTAAACCGGGTCAATCTCCAAAATTTTAAACAGGCTCCTATCGTGCCACAAATAAATGTTACGCCAACATTGAAGGAACAGTTTTTGGAACAGAGTTCGAGCCGACCAGCTGGAGCGGAGCCGAAAATAAAGCGAGATATAAATATTGAAAAAAGTCTAAAACATTACTCTCGCGGATGCGGTGGTGGTTTAATAACGGATAATGAAACATCGGCGAAGAACGAAGAAAAATATTTGAGCATTGAAAATTTAAATCGTCCTGATATAGCTAAAAATGTAGATAACGAGATGACAGAAGCTTACGATTACCGGCTCCTATACCCTGATGTGTCTTCTCTCATGAGAGATCATGATAAGATTCACGGTCACCCTCAAGAAGCGAAATTGCTCGCTGATTTGATTTGGGATAATGCAAAAATTAATTAAAAAAAAATTTTTATTTATATATATATATATATATATATATATATATATATATATATATATATATATATATATATATATAATATATATATATATATATATATATATATAAATATATAAAATATTATATATATATATATATATAATGTATATATATAATATATAATATATATAATATAAATAATATATTATATATATATATATATAGTATATATATATAATATATATATAATATATATAATATATAATATAATATATATATATATATATTATATATAATATATATATATATTAATATATATATATATATAATATATATATATATATATAATATAGTATATATATATGTAATATATATAATAATCTATATTATATATTAGTAATAATAAGAAACATTAGTTTATAATTAATTAAAAAATTAATAATACAAAAAAATGTTGTGGTTTGATTTTTTTATATTTTCAAACGCATATACACGAAAATACATTTAATTTTTAAATCCAGTCCATCATTTCATCTTCTTCTTCTTCTTCTTCTTCTTCCTCTACTTCTACTGTAGATTCTATTATACGTCCAACATCTTTAAAAAGTCTGCTAAAAAAAGTACGAATATCAATATCTCGAAAAGCCAGGTGAAACGTTTTTGGTTTTGGATCTCTAAATTTTTTAAAAAGTTTAAAAAACGAACGAGGTTTATAAAACAAAATATTATCTTTTAACCACAACTTACTCTGATAGAAATTCTTTTTTTTTCGGCTTTGTATTTATGACTATCGATTGATTCCAGATTATATGCGGAACTATTAACATCGTATTGCTTTAAATTCCATCGGATGATGGGATTCCCGCAAACATCGGTCATAGTTATCATAATTTCTTGGAAAAGTTCATCGATATTTCTTATGTGGTCGGGAATACGGCAATCGTTAAAATACCTTAAAATATTTTCTTTATTTATTAAGTAACGATCAAAATTAAATTCTATCCCTCTCTTCAAAGGCCGAGTAATATTCAAAAGATTATAAATTCTGCAAGGGTTGATGTATTCAAATTCGAAGAATACTACGACCTTTTCTAGATTTGGAGACACGCTGCAAATATCATATAAAACACCAGAAAAATCAATGTTTAATTCTACCAAATTTTAAAAAACTGCTTTGTTTTCATCATCAGATGTCCTTTCGTATTCATCTCGGAAGTACTTGCGCGCATAATTCTTTATTCTTATTTCTAAATTGGTCAAATTTGGAAAAACTTCGGCAATTTTATTGCTCAAATAGCCGCAATTAAATTCCGGTGAATAATATCTCTTTATATCGTCATATAACAATTTCAAAATGTACGCATTTAGAAATTGTAACGGGGGAAGTGTACCTAAATTCTCGTTTCTTTGAAGGATACTATTAAATTGACAAACGCTTTGTAAATTCAATTCCAAGGAACCGTCGATCTTTCTTATACTCCTTTGTAATCTGCTTCTAAATATTTTTGTATCCCAAGAATCCATCATTTTTTTTTTCTAGATCCTTTCGCCACGATATAACTCTATGTAAATGGCACGGTTGCTTATTTTGTTCGACGGGTATTCGCATAAAAAGACTTATAACTGCATATATTCCAATGCAAGAGAGACAGAACGGTATTTTTATATCGTTTCTTTCACGATCTTTGGTTAGAAGTTTCCAAAATTTAATTTCCTACATTCTTAGTAAAGCGCCAAATATTTTTTTGGAATTTGCACCTGGCGGAGCCTCTTCTTCTTCTTCTTTAATCCCGTAAATTTCGACTTTGTGTGGAGCTTCACTAATTTCACATTCGATAATTTTTTTGTTTTCGACTTCAACAACCACGATTAATTTATCTAATTTTTGGTTAGAACAATTTTCGCATTCTCTAAGTAAATACGAATACATGATATAGGAGTAATTGGGAAATATATCTTCTTCCGACGAGAAACTGAAAATCAATTCTAAGGTCTTCACCCCTGTTTTTTCAGCCAATACTCTCACGCGATGGTTGTTAATAAAAGTAAATCGGTGTTTATGATTTAAGCGAACTCAATTTTTTTTGCAAGTTGAACAACGAAGAGATTTCTATAATTTCCTCGATGTTGTTATTATCCACAATTGATGAAGATAATTCGTTTAATGAGGGGATATGAAGCTCTCGCAATTTGCTCGAGAAATCAAGTTCTTCAAATACGTGTTTACCATATAGATGTTCGAATCTTTCTTTGCTAACCAAATCGTTCGCCGTGGTTCTCGTTTATCACACCCTTCTATTGCGTTTTCTTCTCTCGTCCTTGGGCGACATCTACATATTAATTTTAGCGAGATTAGATTAGGAAATAATGTAGAAATATTTTTTATCATTTTGAGAAATTTGTTGTAGGATAGAGGTTTAGTACCCTTATTACAAATTTCTAGTTTCTCAATACTTAATAAAGGATTCTGACGTTGTTCTTTCATTAAATTCGTTAATTTTATGAAGGTTTTATATTGGTCTAAAGAAAATGTTAAAGATCTTAAGCGTTTGTATTTGGTGATCATTGTTCTAATAACCTCGAAGGTTTTAGCGACCGCATGAACACCATCGATGAAACCGTTTGACGCGACCATATATTTGGTCAATGTCAGGGATATCGATTCAGTCGCCTTGTTAGGATTTTCCTTCACGTTTTCTAGAAAATCTAGGAAAATCGTCGAAGTTTTATCCTCGTCGTCTGAATCAAATAGCGAAGAGAGCAGGTTGAAATTTATTTCCTTCACCCCATTTTTTTTCGATAAATTAATTCATAATCAAATCACAGATGAGCGCGAATTCTTTCGAATCCGAAACATTGTTGCGTGCGTCTTGGAAGGATGATGTTTCCAAAATAACGTTTAACGCTAAATCTTGCAGATTTGGTACATGCTTCTTCTAGTTATCCGCTGTCGATTTAGGGTGTAAAAAAAAGAATTTAGGTGATGCAGCGGTATTTTCTTCACCGAAAACAATCAAACTTTGAATATTTGATAGGGGTGTGTTAGGAAACTCATAACCCCAATCACTAGAAACTTTTACTCAAAAGAACTAGGATTGACTATTTGGGTCGTTACCAATAGAATAAAAAGCACTAGAAAAAAATTAAAAAAACAATTTAAGCAGACTCACAATAAATAATTTCTCGTCGGAAGGAGGGACGTTCGCCTTTTTTATTAATGTCAATTATCATCAAATAAATTATCTAAATATAGTTTGAAACTCAGAATACGAAGCGTATTGTTCGAATATTTTATGTAATTATTAATTAACAATCATTATTTTTAAATTCAAAATTTACATTTTTATTTTTATAATAAAAAACATTCAATGAAGTTTTTTTAATTTTCCTTTTCAATCCGCTTTTAAAAAAAAAAACAAGCCGGAGCAAGACTTATCCCTGAGCACGTACTACGCACGCGCAGAGGGCTCGCCTCGCTCGGCTGAAAAACCGAGCTGAAAAAAGGTGATGATGACAAAATTGTAGTGAAACAAATTACAGAAAAACGGGCTGTTTACTTTTAATAGGATATTGATAAGGGCGAGGGTGTTAATTTGAGTCTGAATTTTGTTAAATTGAAGATTATAAGTATAATGAAAAATTGCGAAGCTGGTGGATATTTTTCTACTTTAAAGTTAAAAACATTGAAAATAATCATACACAAAAACTTTCTCGTAAAACTTTGAAACTGAAACGAGTAGTGTTTTTTATTAAAAGACGAGATATAGTATATATATATATTATATAATATATATATATATAATATATATATATATTAATATAATAATATAATATTTATTATATAATATATATATAATAAAATATATAAATTGTATATATATTTGTGACCAGTAGGATAAAATGACTATGCATATATATTTCTCCTGTATATATAATATATATAATATATATATAATAATATAGATATATATATATTATATATAAAATATATTAGATATAATATGATATAAATATATAATTAGTGAAATATTGGTCTAATGGAATGACTTTTAATCACGTTTAAATAATGTTAGCTGCTGTACTCACAACAAGGGGAATCATTCCTTATGTACATCATATATGATGTGGTAGGAGTGTAATATGTGTGAATTTATTTTAGCAAATTCATATTAATAACTTTTAATTAAACTAATTATTATGTTTTTAATATTTTTATTTAGCTTCAATATAATTTTAAAAATTTCACACTCTCTATACAAAGGTTGCCTCGATGAGTTTATCAATCAATCTACAATGGATCTTTCTAGTGTTAATAAATGGTGTAAGAATTTAGATCGTCGAGGTAATAATGAAGACTCGAATTCCGTTTCAAAAACATCAAATAAAAAGAAGGGATTAAAGAAGAAAGCATTAACCCCCGTTAAAAATACACCAGAAGCGTGTAGTATAAGAACTATCACCGATGTTAATAATTTTGCACCAACCAAAGCCATGGAGCATTACTTATCTAGCTTTGAGGTAAAAAAGGTAAAAGCTAATAAAAAGAAGGAATTGAAGAAGAAGAATATAAATATTTTTGGTCGAAAGGACCCTCAGCTGGGCAATTGGATACCGCCTCCTATTCAAAGCGTAACCGTCGGTCTTACCCCGTCCTACCTGGAAGGAGGAGATAAAAGCACAATCCCAACAGCTTTGGAAGGGCTTTGGCCAGCTCGTTCAACCCCGTCCGATTATCGTGCTGACATCGAAGATTCGAATGCCTTTTCATCAACGGTATTTAAAAAAAAGGAATCGAGGAATATTCCGCGTGAAAATAAACCCGCGATTGACAATTTATACCCCACTGATCTCCCAACCTCGGAGCACATCGCTTCATACCTTGACAAAAGAAGGGAATACGAAATCGGAAGAGCTTCGGAAGCGATTTGGGCCTCTCGTTCAACCCCATTCGATTTTAGAACTAATAAAGAAAGCCTGGATGCTCCTTCACCAACATTAATTAAAAGAAAGGAACTGAAGAAGGGTCGTCAAAATAGACCCGCGGTGGGCGATATTAGCCACGTCGATCTCCAGACTCCTCATCACGCGCCATTCATAAATGTTCACCCTCCATCAGATGAAGAGTTTTTCGAACGAGGTTCGAGCGGACAATCCGAAGCAAAGCCAAAAAAAAAGCAGCGTGATAAAAAACTCGGCGGGCGCCGAAAATATGGTGGTGATGAGTGTCGAGAATATTACAATATCGACGAGGTAATGAAAACGAGCGAAGGATTTTCCGCCTCTCCCACGAACTTTCCTAATCGAAAACCTAAACCTCGGTCCGATATGTGTAGAAACAAAGAAAAAATGCTGGGAGAAGAAATTTACGATTACCGAGCAGCGTGTCCTAACGTGTCTTCAATCATGAGAGAACACGACGAAATTCGCGGCCACCCTCAAGAAGAGAAGATGATCGCAGATATGATCTTGGAAAAAGCTAGAATATATATAAACATTTTTATTTTATCTATCTATATCCCATTATTTATGTTGAGTAAAAAAATATCTCTATCGTTATTTGTTTTTTACCAAAAATCCTGACACTTTTTATTACGTAGAATTTGTTTCATTTTTTATAAACATTTTTCACGTGGGTTTCGCCTATCTTTAAAACTTATTTTACGTGTGTTTTGCATTAACAAAAAGAATCTTTAACTCACGTAGATATAGGCTAAATGCTCCATATGAAAACCTTACGCGAGATTTTTTTTTAGGAAATTTTGATACTTTTATGACGTTGACGTTACAATTGGTTTGGTTTATCGTAAACATAATTCCCAACGTGTGGTTCTTGTATTTACAAAAAGAATCTTTAACTCTCGTAAATATAAGCTAAATGTTTCATAAGATAAACCTTACGCGAGATAACTTTTACGATACAGCGATACCTTTTCTACGTTAAATTTAATTTATTGGTTATAAACATAATCCCTACGTAGGTTTCGTGTGGAAACTGACGTGATATTTTCGTATTTACAAAAAGGATCTTTAACCTTACGCGAGATATCTTTTATGAAATTTTGATACCTTTTTGACGTTGAAATTGGTTTATTGGTTATAAACATAATTCCCACGTAGGTTTCGTGCGGAAACTATATAACATTATGCACGTGATATTTTTGTTACGTACTTACCTTTGAAATTTACTCTACGTGAGATTTTTGTATTTACAAAAGGAATCTAACATACGTAGATATGCACTTAATTCTCTACAGTAAAACCTTACGCGAGATATTTTTTTATATTTTGATACTTTTTTGACGTTAGAATTGGTTTATTAATTATAAACATAATTCCCACGTAGCGTAGGTTTCGTTCGGAATCTATATAACATTATGCACGTGATATTTCGGTTACGTACCTTTGAAATTTACTCTACGTGAGATTTTTATATTTACAAAAAGAATCTAACACACGTAGATATACACTTAATTCTCCACAGGAAAACCTTGCGCGAAATATTTTTATGAAATATTGATACTTTTTTGACGTTAGAATTAGTTTATTAATTATAAACATAATTCCCACGTAGGTTTCGTGCGAAAGCTACGGACAAATATTTACGTGAGGTTTCGGTTACATAACTTTCAAACGTACTTTACGTGAGGTTCTTGTATTTACAAAAAGAATCTTTAACTCACGTAAATATACGCTAAATGTTTCATAGGATAAACCTTACGCGAGATAACTTTTACGATAAAGCGATATCTTTTTTCTACGTTAAAATCGGTTTATTGGTTATAAACATAATTCTCACGTAGGTTTCGCGTGGAAATTATACACCGATATTCACGCGAGGTTTCGGTTGCGTAACTTTGAAACCTAATTTACGTGAGATTTTCGTATTTACAAAAAGAATCCTTAACCTTACGGGAGATATCTTTTATGAAATTTTGATACTTTATTGACGTTGAAATTTGTTTATTGGTTATAAACATAATTCCCACGTGGGTTTCGTGCGGAAACTATATAAAACAATATGCACGTGAGATTTTGGTTACGTACCTTTGAAATTTACTCTACGTGAGATTTTTGTATTTACAAAAAGAATCTACCATACGTAGATATACGCTTAATTCTCCAAAGGAAAACCTTACGCGAGATATTTTTTAGGAAATGTTGATACTTTTTTGACGATAGAATTGGTTTATTGATTATAAACATAAATCCCACGTAGGTTTCGTGCGAAAGCTACATACAAATATTTACGTGAGGTTTCGGTTACAAAACTTTCAAACGTACTTTACGTGAGGTTCTTGTATTTACAAAAAGAATCTTAAACCCACGTAAATATATACGCTAAATGTTTCATAGGATAAACCTTACGCGAGGTATCTTTCATGATCTTGCGAAACTTTTTTCTACGTTAAAATCGGTTTATTGGTTATAAACATAATTCTCACGTAGGTTTCGCGTGGAAATTATACACCGATATTCACGCGAGGTTTCGGTTGCGTAACTTTGAAACCTAATTTACGTGAGATTTTCGTATTTACAAAAAGAATCTTTAACCTTACGGGAGATATCTTTTATGAAATTTTGATACTTTATTGACGTTGAAATTGGTTTATTGGTTATAAACATAATTCCCACGTGGGTTTCGTGCGGAAACTATATAAAACAATACGCACGTGAGATTTTGGTTACGTACCTTTGAAATTTACTCTACGTGAGATTTTTGTATTTACAAAAAGAATCTACCATACGTAGATATACGCTTAATTCTCCAAAGGAAAACCTTACGCGAGATATTTTTTAGGAAATGTTGATACTTTTTTGACGTTAGAATTGGTTTATTGATTATAAACATAATTCCCACGTAGGTTTCGTGCGAAAGCTACATACAAATATTTACGTGAGGTTTCGGTTACATAAGTTTCAAACGTACTTTACGTGAGGTTCTTGTATTTACAAAAAGAATCTTTAACTTTTGTAAATATACGCTAAATGTTTCATAGGATAAACCTTACGCGAGATATCTTTCATGATCTTGCGAAACTTTTTTCTACGTTAAAATCGGTTTATTGGTTATAAACATAATTCTCACGTAGGTTTCGCGTGGAAATTATACACCGATATTCACGCGAGGTTTCGGTTGCGTAACTTTGAAACCTAATTTACGTGAGATTTTCGTATTTACAAAAAGAATCCTTAACCTTACGCGAGATATCTTTTATGAAATTTTGATACTTTATTGACGTTGAAATTGGTTTATTGGTTATAAACATAATTCCCACGTGGGTTTCGTGCGGAAACTATATAAAACAATACGCACGTGAGATTTTGGTTACGTACATAACTTTCAAACGTACTTTACGTGAGGTTCTTGTATTTACAAAAAGAATCTTTAACTTTTGTAAATATACGCTAAATGTTTCATAGGATAAACCTTACGCGAGATAACTTTTATGATCTTGCGATACTTTTTTCTACGTTAAAATCGGTTTATTGGTTTTAAACATAATTCTCACGTAGGTTTCGCGTGCAAACTAAACACCGATATTCACGCGTGGTTTCGGTTGGGTATCTTTGAAACCTAATATACGTGAGATTTTCGTATTTAACAAAGATTTGACTTGAAAAGTAGTTTTTTTTATTCGCAAACATAATTTTCACGCGGGTTTCGCGCGTGTGATTTTCTTTATTTTAGTGAGAAACTTAATTTACGTGAGTTATTTGTTCCTTTGCGTACCATAGTATAAATATGATTAAAGAACGAATCTAATAGCACGCCACCACGAGCGTAGGACATGTCTCTAGTACCCCCGGGAGGCAAAAATGTACTCTACGACCATTTGTTAATGGTTATAAAGTTAAACTACGTTTTTTAAATTTTGCGTATTTTTTGTGTGTTTTTTATACAGAACTGTTGACGTATATTATTCCAGAGCTCTTGTATTTACAAAAAAAGAATCTTTATGCTGTCGTTGACTATACGCTAAATGTTCAATAGTTATAAAGCTTAATGCGATGATCTACCATGATCTTGCGAAACTTTTTTCTGTATCGTTAAAAACGGTTTATTGTTATAAACAATAATTCTCACTAGTTCCTGTGGAAATTATTAATCAACTCTATATTCACTGCCGAGTTTTCGTTGCGTAACTTGAAACCTAATTTACGCGAGATTTTCGTATTTACAAAAAGAATCCTAACCTTACGGAGATATCTTTATGAAAATTTTGATGACTTTATGACGTTGAAAATTGTTTATTGGTTAATAAACATAATCCCACTTGGTTCGTGCGGAAACTATATAAAACAATATGCACGTGAGATTTTGGTTAGGTTTCGTGTGGAAACTTACGTGAGAATTTTGTATTTACAAAAAGAATCTACCATACGTAGATATACGCTTAATTCTCCAAAGGAAAACCTTACGCGAGATATTTTTTACGAAATGTTGATACTTTTTTGACGTTAGAATTGGTTTATTGATTATAAACATAAATCCCAAGTAGGTTTCGTGCGAAAGCTACATACAAATATTTACGTGAGGTTTCGGTTACAAAACTTTCAAACGTACTTTACGTGAGGTTCTTGTATTTACAAAAAGAATCTTAAACTCACGTAAATATACGCTAAATGTTTCATAGGATAAACCTTACGCGAGATATCTTTCATGAAATTTTGATACTTTATTGCGTTGAAATTGGTTTATTGGTTATAAACATAATCCCACGTGGGTTTCGTGCGGAAACTAAATAAAACAATATGCACGTGAGATTTTGGTTACGTACCTTTGAAATTTACTCAACGTGAGATTTGTGTATTTACAAAAAGAATCTACCATACGTAGATATACGCTTAATTCTCCAAAGGAAAGCCTTACGCGAGATATTTTTTACGAAATGTTGATACTTTTTTGACGTTAGAATTGGTTTATTGATTATAAACATAAATCCCACGTAGGTTTCGTGCGAAAGCTACATACAAATATTTACGTGAGGTTTCGGTTACAAAACTTTCAAACGTACTTTACGTGAGGTTCTTGTATTTACCAAAAAAATCTTTAACTCACGTAAATATACGCTAAATGTATGTTTCATAGGATAAACCTTACGCGAGATATCTTTCATGATCTTGCGAAACTTTTTTCTACGTTAAAAACGGTTTATTGGTTATAAACATAATTCTCACGTAGGTTTCGTGTGGAAATTATACACCTATATTCACGCGAGGTTTCGGTTGCGTAACTTTGAAACCTAATTTACGTGAGATTTTCGTATTTACAAAAAGAATCCTTAACCTTACGGGAGATATCTTTTATGAAATTTTGATACTTTATTGACGTTGAAATTGGTTTATTGGTTATAAACATAATCCCACTTGGGTTTCGTGCGGAAACTATATAAAACAATATGCACGTGAGATTTTGGTTACGTACCTTTGAAATTTACTCTACGTGAGATTTTTGTATTTACAAAAAGAATCTACCATACGTAGATATACGCTTAATTCTCCAAAGGAAAACCTTACGCCGAGATATTATTTACGAATGTTGATACTTCTTTGACGTTTAGAATTGGTTTATTGTATATAAACATAAATCCCAGTAGTTTCGTGCGAAAAGCTACATACAAATATATACGCTGAGGTTCGGTTACAAAAACTTTCAAACGTGACTTTACGTGAGGTTCTTGTATTTACAAAAAGAAATCTAAACTCACGTAAAATATATCGCTAAATTTTCATAGGATAAACCTTACGCGAGATATCTTTCATGAAATTTTGATACTTTATTGACGTTGAAATGGTTTATTGGTTATAAACATAATCCCACGTGGGTTTCGTGCGGAAACTATATAAAACAATATGCCTGTGAGATTTTGGTTACGTACCTTTGAAATTTACTCTACGTGTGATTTTTGTATTTACAATAAGAATCTACCATACGTAGATATACGCTTAATTCTCCAAAGGAAAACCTTACGCGAGATATTTTTTACGAAATGTTGATAAACGTAGAAAAAAGTTTCGCAAGATCATGAAAGATATCTCGCGTAAGGTTTATCCTATGAAACATTTAGCGTATATTTACGTGAGTTAAAGATTCTTTTTGTAAATACAAGAACCTCACGTAAAGTACGTTTGAAAGTTTTGTAACCGAAACCTCACGTAAATATTTGTATGTAGCTTTCGCACGAAACCTACGTGGGATTTATGTTTATAATCAATAAACCAATTCTATCGTCAAAAAAGTATCAACATTTCCTAAAAAATATCTCGCGTAAGGTTTTCCTTTGGAGAATTAAGCGTATGGTAGATTCTTATTGTAAATACAAAAATCACACGTAGAGTAAATTTCAAAGGTACGTAACCAAAATCTCACGTGCATATTGTTTTATATAGTTTCCGCACGAAACCCACGTGGGAATTATGTTTATAACCAATAAACCAATTTCAACGTCAATAAAGTATCAAAATTTCATGAAAGATATCTCGCGTAAGGTTTATCCTATGAAACATTTAGCGTATATTTACGTGAGTTTAAGATTCTTTTTGTAAATACAAGAACCTCACGTAAAGTACGTTTGAAAGTTTTGTAACCGAAACCTCACGTAAATATTTGTATGTAGCTTTCGCACGAAACCTACTTGGGATTTATGTTTATAATCAATAAACCAATTCTAACGTCAAAAAAGTATCAACATTTCGTAAAAATATCTCGCGTAAGGTTTTCCTTTGGAGAATTAAGCGTATATCTACGTATGGTAGATTCTTTTTGTAAATACAAAAATCTCACGTAGAGTAAATTTCAAAGGTACGTAACCAAAATCTCACGTGCATATTGTTTTATATAGTTTCCGCACGAAACCCAAGTGGGATTATGTTTATAACCAATAAACCAATTTCAACGTCAATAAAGTATCAAAATTTCATAAAAGATATCTCCCGTAAGGTTAAGGATTCTTTTTGTAAATACGAAAATCTCACGTAAATTAGGTTTCAAAGTTACGCAACCGAAACCTCGCGTGAATATAGGTGTATAATTTCCACACGAAACCTACGTGAGAATTATGTTTATAACCAATAAACCGTTTTTAACGTAGAAAAAAGTTTCGCAAGATCATGAAAGATATCTCGCGTAAGGTTTATCCTATGAAACATTTAGCGTATATTTACGTGAGTTAAAGATTCTTTTTGTAAATACAAGAACCTCACGTAAAGTACGTTTGAAAGTTTTGTAACCGAAACCTCACGTAAATATTTGTATGTAGCTTTCGCACGAAACCTACGTGGGATTTATGTTTATAATCAATAAACCAATTCTAACGTCAAAAAAGTATCAACATTTCGTAAAAAATATCTCGCGTAAGGCTTTCCTTTGGAGAATTAAGCGTATATCTACGTATGGTAGATTCTTATTGTAAATACAAAAATCACACGTAGAGTAAATTTCAAAGGTACGTAACCAAAATCTCACGTGCATATTGTTTTATATAGTTTCCGCACGAAACCCACGTGGGAATTATGTTTATAACCAATAAACCAATTTCAACGTCAATAAAGTATCAAAATTTCATGAAAGATATCTCGCGTAAGGTTTATCCTATGAAACATTTAGCGTATATTTACGTGAGTTTAAGATTCTTTTTGTAAATACAAGAACCTCACGTAAAGTACGTTTGAAAGTTTTGTAACCGAAACCTCACGTAAATATTTGTATGTAGCTTTCGCACGAAACCTACTTGGGATTTATGTTTATAATCAATAAACCAATTCTAACGTCAAAAAAGTATCAACATTTCGTAAAAAATATCTCGCGTAAGGTTTTCCTTTGGAGAATTAAGCGTATATCTACGTATGGTAGATTCTTTTTGTAAATACAAAAATCTCACGTAGAGTAAATTTCAAAGGTACGTAACCAAAATCTCACGTGCATATTGTTTTATATAGTTTCCGCACGAAACCCAAGTGGGATTATGTTTATAACCAATAAACCAATTTCAACGTCAATAAAGTATCAAAATTTCATAAAAGATATCTCCCGTAAGGTTAAGGATTCTTTTTGTAAATACGAAAATCTCACGTAAATTAGGTTTCAAAGTTACGCAACCGAAACCTCGCGTGAATATAGGTGTATAATTTCCACACGAAACCTACGTGAGAATTATGTTTATAACCAATAAACCGTTTTTAACGTAGAAAAAAGTTTCGCAAGATCATGAAAGATATCTCGCGTAAGGTTTACCTATAAACATTAGCGTATAATTTTACGTGAGTTTTAAAGATTCTTTTTGTAAATTACAAGAACCTCACTAAAGTACGTTGAAAAGTTTGTAACCGAAACTCACGTAAAATATTGGTTATGTCAGCTTCGCTACCGAAACCTACGTGGATTTATGTTTATAATCAATAAACCAATTTAACGTCAAAAAAGTATCAACATTTCGTAAAAAATATCTCGCGTAAGGCTTTCCTTTGGAGAATTAAGCGTATATCTACGTATGGTAGATTCTTTTTGTAAATACAAAAATCTCACGTAGAGTAAATTTCAAAGGTACGTAACCAAAATCTCACAGGCATATTGTTTTATATAGTTTCCGCACGAAACCCACGTGGGATTATGTTTATCACCAATAAACCAATTTCAACGTCAATAAAGTATCAAAATTTCATAAAAGATATCTCCCGTAAGGTTAAGGATTCTTTTTGTAAATACGAAAATCTCACGTAAATTAGGTTTCAAAGTTACGCAACCGAAACCTCGCGTGAATATCGGTGTATAATTTCCACGCGAAACCTACGTGAGAATTATGTTTATAACCAATAAACCGATTTTAACGTAGAAAAAAGTTTCGCAAGATATCAATAAACCAATTCTAACGTCAAAAAAGTATCAACATTTCGTAAAAAATATCTCGCGCAAGGTTTTCCTGTGGAGAATTAAGCGTATATCTACGTTAGGTAGATTCTTTTTGTAAATACAAAAATCTCACGTAGAGTAAATTTCAAAGGTACGTAACCAAAATCTCACGTGCATATTGTTTTATATAGTTTCCGCACGAAACCCACGTGGGATTATGTTTATAACCAATAAACCAATTTCAACGTCAATAAAGTATCAAAATTTCATAAAAGATATCTCCCGTAAGGTTAAGGATTCTTTTTGTAAATACGAAAATCTCACGTAAATTAGGTTTCAAAGTTACGCAACCGAAACCTCGCGTGAATATAGGTGTATAATTTCCACACGAAACCTACGTGAGAATTATGTTTATAATCAATAAACCGTTTTTAACGTAGAAAAAAGTTTCGCAAGATCATGAAAGATATCTCGCGTAAGGTTTATCCTATGAAACATTTAGCGTATATTTACGTGAGTTAAAGATTCTTTTTGTAAATACAAGAACCTCACGTAAAGTACGTTTGAAAGTTTTGTAACCGAAACCTCACGTAAATATTTGTATGTAGCTTTCGCACGAAACCTACGTGGGATTTATGTTTATAATCAATAAACCAATTCTAACGTCAAAAAAGTATCAACACATTTCCTAAAAAATATCTCGCGTAAGGTTTTCCTTTGGAGAATTAAGCGTATATCTACGTATGGTAGATTCTTTTTGTAAATACAAAAATCTCACGTAGAGTAAATTTCAAAGGTACGTAACCAAAATCTCACGTGCATATTGTTTTATATAGTTTCCGCACGAAACCCACGTGGGAATTATGTTTATAACCAATAAACCAATTTCAACGTCAATAAAGTATCAAAATTTCATAAAAGATATCTCCCGTAAGGTTAAAGATTCTTTTTGTAAATACAAAATCTCACGTAAATTAGGTTTCAAAGTTACGCAACCGAAACCTCGCGTGAATATCGGTGTATAATTTCCACGCGAAACCTACGTGAGAATTATGTTTATAACCAATAAACCGATTTTAACGTAGAAAAAAGTTTCGCAAGATCATGAAAGATACCTCGCGTAAGGTTTATCCTATGAAACATTTAGCGTATATTTACGTGAGTTAAAGATTCTTTTTTAAATACAAGAACCCCACGTAAAGTAAGTTTGAAAGTTTTGTAACCGAAACCTCACGTAAATATTTGTATGTAGCTTTCGCACGAAACCTACGTGGGATTTATGTTTATAATCAATAAACCAATTCTATCGTCAAAAAAGTATCAACATTTCCTAAAAAATATCTCGCGTAAGGTTTTCCTTTGGAGAATTAAGCGTATATCTACGTGAAATAAAAGTTCTTTTTTGTAAATACAAAAATCTCACGTAAAGTAAATTTCAAAGTTACGTAACCAAAATCTCACGTGAATATTGTTATATAGTTTCCGCACGAAACCCACGTGGGAATTATGTTTATAACCAATAAACCAATTTCAACGTCAATAAAGTATCAAAATTTCATAAAAGATATCTCCCGTAAGGTTAAGGATTCTTTTTGTAAATACGAAAATCTCACGTAAATTAGGTTTCAAAGTTACGCAACCGAAACCTCGCGTGAATATCGGTGTATAATTTCCACGCGAAACCTACGTGAGAATTATGTTTATAACCAATAAACCGATTTTAACGTAGAAAAAAGATATCGCTTTATCGTAAAAGTTATCTCGCGTAAGGTTTATCCTATGAAACATTTAGCGTATATTTACGTGAGTTTAAGATTCTTTTTGTAAATACAAGAATCTCACGTAAAGTACGTTTGAAAGTTATGTAACCGAAACCTCACGTAAATATTTGTCCGTAGCTTTCGCACGAAACCTACGTGGGAATTATGTTTATAATTAATAAACTAATTCTAACGTCAAAAAAGTATCAATATTTCATAAAAATATTTCGCGCAAGGTTTTCCTGTGGAGAATTAAGTGTATATCTACGTGTGTTAGATTCTTTTTGTAAATATAAAAATCTCACGTAGAGTAAATTTCAAAGGTACGTAACCAAAATATCACGTGCATAATGTTATATAGATTCCGAACGAAACCTACGCTACGTGGGAATTATGTTTATAATTAATAAACCAATTCTAACGTCAAAAAAGTATCAAAATATAAAAAAATATCTCGCGTAAGGTTTTACTGTAGAGAATTAAGTGCATATCTACGTATGTTAGATTCCTTTTGTAAATACAAAAATCTCACGTAGAGTAAATTTCAAAGGTAAGTACGTAACAAAAATATCACGTGCATAATGTTATATAGTTTCCGCACGAAACCTACGTGGGAATTATGTTTATAACCAATAAACCAATTTCAACGTCAAAAAGGTATCAAAATTTCATAAAAGATATCTCGCGTAAGGTTAAAGATCCTTTTTGTAAATACGAAAATATCACGTCAGTTTCCACACGAAACCTACGTAGGGATTATGTTTATAACCAATAAATTAAATTTAACGTAGAAAAGGTATCGCTGTATCGTAAAAGTTATCTCGCGTAAGGTTTATCTTATGAAACATTTAGCTTATATTTACGAGAGTTAAAGATTCTTTTTGTAAATACAAGAACCACACGTTGGGAATTATGTTTACGATAAACCAAACCAATTGTAACGTCAACGTCATAAAAGTATCAAAATTTCCTAAAAAAAAATCTCGCGTAAGGTTTTCATATGGAGCATTTAGCCTATATCTACGTGAGTTAAAGATTCTTTTTGTTAATGCAAAACACACGTAAAATAAGTTTTAAAGATAGGCGAAACCCACGTGAAAAATGTTTATAAAAAATGAAACAAATTCTACGTAATAAAAAGTGTCAGGATTTTTGGTAAAAATAAATAACGATAGGATATAGTTTTTTACTCAACATAAAATAAAAATGTTTATATGAAAACAAAATTTGTAGTTTAACTTATTCTAGCTTTTTCCAAGATCATATCTGCGATCATCTTCTCTTCTTGAGGGTGGCCGCGAATTTCGTCGTGTTCTCTCATGATTGAAGACACGTTAGGACACGCTGCTCGGTAATCGTAAATTTCTTCTCCCAGCATTTTTTCTTTGTTTCTACACATATCGGACCGAGGTTTAGGTTTTCGATTAGGAAAGTTCGTGGGAGAGGCGGAAAATCCTTCGCTCGTTTTCATTACCTCGTCGATATTGTAATATTCTCGACACTCATCACCACCATATTTTCGGCGCCCGCCGAGTTTTTTATCACGCTGCTTTTTTTTTGGCTTTGCTTCGGATTGTCCGCTCGAACCTCGTTCGAAAAACTCTTCATCTGATGGAGGGTGAACATTTATGAATGGCGCGTGATGAGGAGTCTGGAGATCGACGTGGCTAATATCGCCCACCGCGGGTCTATTTTGACGACCCTTCTTCAGTTCCTTTCTTTTAATTAATGTTGGTGAAGGAGCATCCATTCTTTCTTTATTAGTTCTAAAATCAAATGGGGTTGAACGAGAGGCCCAAATCGCTTCCGAAGCTCTTCCGATTTCGTATTCCCTTCTTTTGTCAAGGTATGAAGCGATGTGCTCCGTGGTTGGGAGATCAGTGGGGTATAAATTGTCAATCGCGGGTTTATTTTCACGCGGAATATTCCTCGATTCCTTTTTTTTAAATACCGTTGATGAAAAGGCATTCGAATCTTCGATGTCAGCACGATAATCGGACGGGGTTGAACGAGCTGGCCAAAGCCCTTCCAAAGCTGTTGGGATTGTGCTTTTATCTCCTCCTTCCAGGTAGGACGGGGTAAGATCGACGGTTACGCTTTGAATAGGAGGCGGTATCCAATTGCCCAGCTGAGGGTCCTTTCGACCAAAAATATTTATATTCTTCTTCTTCAATTCCTTCTTTTTATTAGCTTTTACCTTTTTTACCTCAAAGCTAGATAAGTAATGCTCCATGGCTTTGGTTGGTGCAAAATTATTAACATCGGTGATAGTTCTTATACTACACGCTTCTGGTGTATTTTTAACGGGGGTTAATGCTTTCTTTTAATCCCTTCTTTTTATTTGATGTTTTTGAAAGCGCATCCGAGTCTTCATTATTACCTCGACGATCTAAATTCTTACACCATTTATTAACACTAGAAAGATCCATTGTAGATTGATTGATAAACTCGATCGAGGCAACCTTTTTATAGAGAGTGGTGATGTATTGATATTATATGAATTCAAAATCAAATATTAAAAAAATAATAATCCTATAATTAAAAGTTAATTTTCGTGAATATTGCAAAAAAAAAAAAAAAAATTCCACAAACGTACAAACACCCACACTCATTTATAACGGTTATAAAAATATTAACCTCGCTATTTCAGCTGTACTAAAATTAAAGTTTATAACCAATATTATAATATATATTATAGTATATATATATATATATATATATATATATATTCATTATATATATATTATAATATATAATATATATATACTATATTATATATATATTATATATAATATCGATATATTATATAATAGTATCATATATATATAATATATATATATTATATATATATATTAATAATATACTATATATATAATATATATCATATATAGTTATATAGTATATATATTATTATTTCGTCTTTTAATAAAAAACACTACTCGGTGGCGTTGTACGGGATGTTGTGGCGGTGTTCGCTGCATAAATGTGATGGGGGTTGTTTCTGGGTACGTAGAATTGTTGTGGGGTATTGTTTCGGTGTGAAGATTATTTTCAATGGTTTTTAACTTCTTTAAAGTAGGAAAATATCCACTGCAGCTTCGCAATTTTTCATTATACTTATAATCTTCAATTTAACAAAATTCAGACTCAAATTAACACCCTCGCCCTTATCAATATCCTATTAAAAGTAAACAGCCCGTTTTTCTGTAATTTGTTTCACTACAATTTTGTCATCATCACCTTTTTTCAGCTCGGTTTTTCAGCCGAGCGAGGCGAGCCCTCTGCGCGTGCGTAGTACGTGCTCAGGGATAAGTCTTGCTCCGGCTTGTTTTTTTTTTAAAAAGCGGATTGAAAAGGAAAATTAAAAAAACTTCATTGAATGTTTTTTATTATAAAAATAAAAATGTAAATTTTGAATTTAAAAATAATGATTTTTAATTAATAATTACATAAAATATTCGAACAATACGCTTCGTATTCTGAGTTTCAAACTATATTTAGATAATTTATTTGATGATAATTGACATTAATAAAAAAGGCGAACGTCCCTCCTTCCGACGAGAAATTATTTATTGTGAGTCTGCTTAAATTGTTTTTTTAATTTTTTTCTAGTGCTTTTTATTCTATTGGTAACGACCCAAATAGTCAATCCTAGTTCTTTTGAGTAAAAGTTTCTAGTGATTGGGGTTATGAGTTTCCTAACACACCCCTATCAAATATTCAAAGTTTGATTGTTTTCGGCGAAGAAAATACCGCTGCATCACCTAAATTCTTTTTTTTACACCCTAAATCGACAGCGGATAAATAGAAGAAGCATGTACCAAATCTGCAAGATTTAGCGTTAAACGTTATTTTGGAAACATCATCCTTCCAAGACGCACGCAACAATGTTTCGGATTCGAATAAATTCTCGAGAAACTGCGATTTGATTATGAATTATTTTGATCGAAACAAAAATGGGGTGAAGGAATAAAGTGTTCACACTGCTCTCTTCGCTATTTGATTCAGACGACGAGGATAAAACTTCGACGATTTTTCCTAGATTTTTAGAAAAACGTGAACGGAAAAATCCTTAACAAGGCGATGATCGATACACCTGACATTGAACCAAATATATGTCGCCGTCAAACGGGTTTCATCGATGGTGTTCAATGCGTCGCTAAAACCGTCGAGGTTATTAGAACAATGATCACCAAATACAAACGCTTAAGATCTTTAACATTTTCTTTAGACCAATATAAAACCTTCATAAAATTAACGAATTTAATGAAAGAACAACGTCAGAATCCTTTATTAAGTATTGAGAAACTAGAAATTTGTAATAAGGGTACTAAACCTCTATCCTACAACAAATTTCTCAAAATGATAAAAAATATTTCTACATTATTTCCTAATCTAATCTCGCTAAAATTAATATGTAGATGTCGCCCAAGGACGAGAGAAGAGAACGCAATAGAAGGGTGTGATAAACGAGAACCACGGCGAACGATTTGGTTAGCAAAGAAAGATTCGAACATCTATATGGTAAACACGTATTTGAAGAACTTGATTTCTCGAGCAAATTGCGAGAGCTTCATATCCCCTCATTAAACGAATTATCTTCATTAATTGTGGATAATAACAACATCGAGGAAATTATAGAAATCTCTTCGTTGTTCAACTTGCAAAAAAATTTGAGTTCGCTTAAATCATGTCAGGGATATCGATTCAGTCGCCTTGTTAGGATTTTCCTTCACGTTTTCTAGAAAATCTAGGAAAATCGTCGAAGTTTTATCCTCGTCGTCTGAATCAAATAGCGAAGAGAGCAGGTTGAAATTTATTTCCTTCACCCCATTTTTTTTCGATAAATTAATTCATAATCAAATCACAGATGAGCGCGAATTCTTTCGAATCCGAAACATTGTTGCGTGCGTCTTGGAAGGATGATGTTTCCAAAATAACGTTTAACGCTAAATCTTGCAGATTTGGTACATGCTTCTTCTAGTTATCCGCTGTCGATTTAGGGTGTAAAAAAAAGAATTTAGGTGATGCAGCGGTATTTTCTTCACCGAAAACAATCAAACTTTGAATATTTGATAGGGGTGTGTTAGGAAACTCATAACCCCAATCACTAGAAACTTTTACTCAAAAGAACTAGGATTGACTATTTGGGTCGTTACCAATAGAATAAAAAGCACTAGAAAAAAATTAAAAACCAATTAGCAGACTCACATAAAAATTTTCTCGTCGAAGGGGACGTTCGCCTTTTCTATAATGCATTATCATCAAATAAATTATCTAATATATTCATGAATTTCGTTCGACGTATTGTGCTCGGAATATTTTACGTAATTACAATTAAAAATTATATTTTTAAATTCAAAATTACATTTGAAGTTGATAGAGATAAAAAGGCACCTAAGAATTTTTAATTTCCTTTTCAATCACGCTTTAAAAAAAACACCAGAGCCAGACTATCCTGAGGCACGTACTACGCCGACGCGCGCAAGGGCTCGCTCCTGGCCTTGAAAAACCGAGCTACAAAAAAATGGTAATAGAGTGACAAATAATGTAGTGAAACCCTTTACAGAAAACAGTAGCTGTTTATCTCCCATTTAAAAGATATTGTTAGCTGCCCACTACGAAGGTGATAATTTGGAGTTGATTGTTAAACTGAGAAATAGATAATGAGTAATTTATATAATTCAAGAACTTATTGCCGTAAGCTTAGGGATATTTTCCGTACTTTTAATAAGGTTTAAAACAGTTTAGAGAAACCAAGCATGTGAGACAATAAATTTTCACTTTATAACTTTGATTAATGGAATGTGAAAAGATTTAGTGTTTTTTATTTAATAAGATTGCAATGATATATCTAACATATATAAAAATAGTAATATATATTATATAATGATAAATTATATTAATATTTATCTAATCCTTTTCATTATGTATTTTTATACTTAGATAATATATACATATATGATCAAATAATATATTATCAAAAAATAATTAACTATATAATATCTGGTATAAGATAATATGTGATAAAATTATATATGTTATATAGTAATATAATAAGCTACTATCACACCTATATAAATATATAAGTCGATAAAAATTATTATTAATCGATATTATAAATGTTATAATTATTTTATAAATATAGTGATTAAGTAAAGTTGAAGATTAAGATGAACTTTATCACTTTAAATGTTCCTCTGCTACCCTCAAGGAACGGGAATACTTTTTAATTAACATCATATATGCGAAGTGATGTGGGTCCAAAAAAATATTTGGTGTTTGTCACGTTTGAGTCGAATTTTTTTTTTTTGTTAAATTCACGAAAAAATAATCTAATGTATGAAATGTTTCGGTAGGAATATATTATTTTTAATAATTAATTTAGTGTAAGTTCATTCTTGAAATAATCCAAGTCACGATCACAAATCTCTTATAATAGTCTAACCACTGACACTCGTAGTTCCATCAGTTTATCTAATCAATCTACAGAATGATCTTCTAGTGTTACTGAGAAGCGTATAAAATAATACTGTCCAATAGAATTTAGACCTTCGTTGTCTCGATTCTCTTGCAATTTCAAAATCGAAATCGAATTCCTCCTATTCAAAACATCATAAAATGAAAAGACAAGGATTAAAAAAAGTATATTAACCCCTATCCCAAGTGTTTACAAATATACCATCCTAGCAGTCTTATGTGTTTAAAACTATCACCGGATCGTAATTAATTTGCACAACCAGCCATGGAGCATTACTATCTAGAACTTCTAAAGTAAACACAGGAAAATGCTAAAACATTAAACAAGAAGGAACTTGAGCAAGAAGAAGATAATAAAATATTATTTTGGTTCGAAAGGACCCTCAGCTGGGCAATTAGGATATCCGCCTCAAACAATTCAGAAGCGTCAAACCCGCGCATCGATATTCTAACCCGTCGCTTACCTGGTAGGAGGAAGATAAAAGACAATCCCATACAGCTTTGAAGACGCGCTTTTGCGCCGCATCGTTCAATTTCCCGGTCCGATTATTCAGTGCAGACATCGAAAGATAGATCGAATGCCTTCAAAATCAAACAGATAGGAATAAAAATTATAAAAGGAGAAAATCTACAGAATTCGAGTGAAAATATAAACCCAGCACGTGATATAAGAACAATAATGTGACGAAAATAAAGTAGAACACCCACTTTATAACTTCTACCACGAAACGCAGAAAAAGCACAAATCGACACTTTTATACATGAATTTACGCTTTGACAAAATTCTCATAAGAAGCGATAAACAAAGGAAATTACAAAAAATCATATATTGCGTAATGGGTTACGCAGAGAAAAAGCTCGAATTAACAAACCAGGATTTGAGGGCCTCCTCGTTCTGAAACAAATTATAAAATTATAAGATAAAGAAAATAAAAAGAGACAGCCGACTGAAATCGCTCCATAATTCTCATTAAATTAAGAAGGATAGGTAACCATCGCACTGTGAGAAAGCGATGTCAGTCTCAAAGATAAAACCCCGTATTATGAGGCGATAACAGTCCTCAACCGTTCGATCTACGCGATACTCCGTCCTTCATCGCCAGCCGTATTCCATAAATGAATATACCTCTATCGTGTAAATAATGAATGAGTTTTT
>JABUQX010044254.1:57500-67897 GCA_015478945.1 Trachelipus rathkii | reverse complement strand
CCATCATTTATAGATTTATAATGAATAGTATATATATATCATAATACGGTGGTTTGTCTCTAAAAATCTCTATAGAAAACTGGAAAGGATTCAGTGGTGAGTCACATACAAGAAGTTAACAGAGTAAATACCGTAAAAGTAAAGTTTTAGATATTCATTTATACAGAGATCACTCTCGAAGTGATTTATATTTGAGATATGGAGGAGAACATATAAACAATAAGTAAATACTAAAAATGAAAATCGGAAAAGATAATGAGGTAAACACAAGGAATCAGAAATGAGGAGTACATAAGAACTACCATCACTAGTATTATACTCCTCATCTATACAAAGCTAACCTATGGATATTATATCCATAATGTTAGAAAGAACTGAGATATTTTCAAATCTTCCTGTTAACAATATATTTGAATCTTTAGAAAGAACCAAACTGAACACACTACGACAGAACGATCACGAGAATAACGGGGTGATCTCAACTATTTTATCCCGCACAGTGATACGTAAATGCGGACGAGCTGATTTACCAATAAGGTGTAAGACGAAGTATCAAAACAGAACAGGAGTATTTTACCAAAATCAGGGTGCTAAATATCCATCGGAAGCACAAAGTTTTGTAAGAACCACAAGGCAAGGATATTACATAATTATAGATTATATAGTAAATCTATCGCTGTTGACAAGGTGGACTCACGATAGAAACCCCTCCCAATTATAGCTGAACATTCTTTAAAAGAAAAACTACTTATACTTATTAATTTCATTAAAATGAGTAATAGGAGGGAGGTGGTAAGTACAGAGGTAATAGCTCTGGTACAATTATCATTCACTGTGGTATGAATATATTATTAAGAATCTTAATAGTTATGCGAGCGAATGATTGATCATGACTTTAGCTTTAGATAAGAGTAAACTAAGGTAATTATCCACCTAGGAGGAAGGAAATACAGAAAGAAAGCTAATAACAAAATGAGTAAAATTTTATATGCCAAAAATGTATCAGAAGTATCAACGAAGGGAATGACCAAACCAGATTAGAATTATTGTCAATTATCTATATACGGAGAAATAATGATATTTTTAGTAATGAGCACTAACGGAGGAATATTTTTAGCACTATTTCTGGGATGTATATATAAATAAGAGTCTCGTGATCTTCTTTTGATACTTTGGAAAAATAACTATAAATTCCATATAGGTACTAATAATAATATGTCTTTATGGCGAATGGTACAAAACAAGTAGAGTTTTAAACCAAGTAGTTCTGTTAGGTTTAAGAGCTGAAGGAGCGAGATAATGTGAGAATTGATACGTATCACCTTACATTACCATATAATTATATCTAACCTCAGTAAATGACGTTACCAGCTAAACAACGATGAAACCCTTCCCATCGATAAAGTAGTTGGTCAGTATCCTAATAAGAAATTACAAGAGAAGTATACTACTATAATATATATAGTGAGAGTAATCATCAGTACTGTTAACTAATCAATATAAAATTAGCCTCAATATACTAAACGTTTTTACTCTTCACAGTAGTTGGCACGAAGGGTCTTTTCCAGTGAGAAAAACTATGAAAGAGATAGAAGGAGGGTAAATAAGAGATATAAGATGGTTATTATTCAGAGAGGAACCCAGAGGAGGAAAGTATATTTAACAGAATTTTCAACTATACTACGGCTCTATCCGACCCCAAATATTATAACAAGTCATATATACCTTAAAATTGAGTTTAAATGCTTTATTGTTGCACAGTAGTAATTCACTCCCTTTTATTTTTATTTACATTTTGACTATACTTAATATATTATCATACGAGTCTTTCTCACTATGAATCTTAGCCTTGGGAATATTTTATACTCTCAACTCTGTGCATCGGAAATTTGGACTGGACTACGTGAGTAACTGTATTGTATCTGACCAGAGGATGATAATAATTAATAATAATTAAAATTATATATATATTATATATTATACTATATATATACTATATATACTATATATATATATTAATATATATATATATATACTTATATAATATATATAATTAATTAATATATATAATATATAATATATATATATATATAATTATTATATATATATATATATATATTGATCCCCGGTTGTAAGGTATTTGGTTGTTGGAGAAACGAGCATCTTACAGAGAGTACTATGATGTTTAATAGACGCAAAGAAAGTCTCATCTGCGCACCCCAAAAGGCACTTGATATATGAATAACCCTTGCGCCACGCATGCATTTCAACTTATTACAATTACATCTATTACTATAAGTATATATTCTTGCCTACAGCTTACAGACTAACTGAACTTCTTATATTTCACTCTATATAGAAATACGTAGATAAAATGTTTAATAAATCAATATAAATTATTAATTGAGAATTAGATAGGTACAGTACAGTATACATATAAAATTGTGTCCTGAAGTAAACACCCCAGTATTATATGATGTATTATAAGATGATTAGAATTTCACCATATATCTTTTTAACCAGTAAATAAATATACGAAGAGGAGAGTCTTCATAATAATATTAAATATATATATATATATACTATTATATATATATATATAATTAATATATAATAATATTATATATATATATATATAATTATATAAATTAATATATATATTATATATATATATAATATATATATATATATATATATATATATTAAATATAATTATATTTTAGATGATTCTAACTAATAACTGGTAAAGTATTTGCTTATTGAGCTAATTAATACTTTTATAATCAATAATCGATCAATCTGAATAACTACCTCTACCTACTATCTACTACTACTTATAACTATTATCTACTACTAACTCTAACTACTTACTTAACTATCTACAACTGACTGACTACTACTAATATAACTTACTAATATAACAATACTACTTATAACAACTAACTACATTAATACTACTACTACTTAACAATATAATAAAAATAATAATAAAATACTTATACTATCTAATATAATTAAATATATAACAATAATATAATTAATAATATAATAATTATAAAATTAATAATTAATAATATATAGATTATATATATATAAATAATATATAATAATATAATATAATAATATAATATAATAATAATAATAATTATTATAAATGAAATGAGATACATTAAATAATAATTCATATATATAAATATAAGAATCATAGAAACATATGCATATAAATAGTAATGGCTTTATATACCAATGAGCCTAACTTATATATATATAAACATAATTAATATATATATATCTAGCTATATAACCAAGAATAATTATAATAGAATAATAATAAATAAAAAGTAAATTATATTTAATTATAAATTATAATTAATAGATAAAATAGTAATATGAAATAAATAATAGGTAAATTAAACATAACAGAAATATAGCATATTAATAATCATCTATAACCAATGCATAATAAATGAAATATAATTGATACAAACTGATTTACTTACATAAATAATAATTAAATAATTATATAAATAATAATAACTAAATAAATAAAAAAATGATAAAAAAAATTTTATGCATATGTTTAGATTTAATAGGAAAATCACAATAATATTCAATTAATAAATAATTAAAGAAGAAGAAGAATAAAGATTAAGAAGAAGAAGATGAAAAGTAAGAAGAAGAAGAAGAAGAAGATAGAAGAAGAGATAGAATAAATAGAGAAAAAAGAGTAAGAAGAAGAAGAAGAATAGAAGAAGAAGAATAGTAAGTAAGAAGAAGTAAGATGAAAGAATGAATGATAGTAAGAAAGAAGAAGATAGAAGAAGTGAAGTAAAAGATAAAGATAAGAAGAAGAAGAAGAAGTAAGTAAAGAGAAGTAAATGATAGAAAGGAAGAACGGTAAGAAGAAGAATAGATAGTAAGAAGTAAAAGAAAGAAGAAAGAAGAATAAAGAGAAGCTGAAAGAAAGACGAAAGACCGACTAGCAAAGAATGCACAGTCTTAACTCTAAAGGTGACTAGTATCTTAAGTATTATTTTGTCTTATATTTATTTAATTTTGTTGGATGTGTTACATAGTTATCAAAAAGCAAATCTGTTATATTGGAGTGTTTTATTGAAATAGGTATATATTAATTATTTATTACGCTATTTTTAATGTAATACTAATATTAGATGATCTAGCTACTAACATATAGATAATCAAGATTATTGCTTCAAAGTATATATCAATCAAAACCATCAAATAAATTACTGATAAAGTATTTATCTGTTTATTCATTGTGTTGGATATATGTAACACTTTGATCAAGTTGTCATATGTAGATTTGCTCACTCAGACAAGATTTTACTGTTTTTACAGGACCTCATAAAGCATATATAGTAGTGTTTGGAGATTAGTGTCCTAACTGTCAATGTTCAGAACTAATATGACGTTATGCTATCACTCAGATACAATTTATTTCTGAGTTATTTTATAAGCATTCAATATCTATACAATAGTTATATAAGTGGGTAAATATAATATTTTGTATATTTGGATTTGAGATATATTCAAAAGTCATTATATTTACATTATAAACAGTTATTCAGTATATCATTATCTAGATAGATGCCGTCTTAGAACATATATGGTTTCTAATTAGCGGTAGAAACATACAAAAGCTCAGTTTAGCGCTATAAAAGTTAATTATAGTGATGATTCGATATAGGTAACATAATATACCCGCTTAGAAAAAATATGATTCTATTAGTTGAACAATTAACAAAGTATATTTATTTACAGTTTAATTTACCATATGTTTACCTATATTTAGATTATTAGATCTATCATGAGTACTTATAGTAAATCAGAATATGTATATCTAAGTGCCTAGTGAACATCAAATAGCTTTTACTACTGATCAAGATAGTTTAATTCAAAGTATTGATGTCCATATAGATCCATCTAGTAACACCTAGTCTTATAGTATAAGTAAATAGTTATCTATATGCGTATAAACATTCAAAAGCCTGTGATTAATTATATTTAATCAAGTTATTACATTAAAACTGTATATTCTTTACAGTATATTACTATATATATATATATATATATATTATGTACTGTATAATATCTGAGTATGTATATCTTATTTCAAAGCATATTTATATTTAAAGGTTATAGATATGCGTAATAAGATAGCGATCGAAATGATAATTCAACTCAAGTTATTATAAATACACTGAGGATACAATTAGCTTAGCACTGAAATCATTACAAAAGCTTACTCAAAGCGTATATTCTGTTATTTGATCGAATGTATTTATTATAAACATTTTGCTAGATCTTGTGGATATTGATCTAGTGAGCATCAGTGATTTTTTTATGTACTTACTTAGTGAAATAATTGATTATACTATAATTACTATATATATCTTTTAATAAACACGCAAGCACGTTTGAGATAAGTTCACGGAACGGAGAAAAAGTTAATTGGATAAAATAAATAGATACTGAGAATAAAAATTTGAAGTAGAGGACAAAATATTTTGAACTTTTGACATATATTTAACGTCATGTTTTTATTTAAATAGAGAGTTACAATGCGAGTTAAGTTTTAGTAATAAAAATTTGAATATGAGAGACAAAATATTATAAGAAATTCAACTATTAGAGCTATACAAGAATAAGTTACGAGTACTGAGTTAAGTTTTAAACATAAAAGTACCTTTTTGAAGTAGAGAAATTAACGAAGATAGAAAATCAAGTAATATGAACGTAATTAAAAGTATGGAAAACAAAAAACAAGTTTTTTCAATGACATATACTCTGATAGAGATAAGTTAATAACAACAAATTATCCTAACACCGTTAATATTAATAATAATAATAATAAAATGAATAATGAAGGGTGGATAATCTATAACCATTATTAATATAAAAGATATTAAAAAGGAATATAAAACCATAGAATTGGTTGTGTTCTACAAAGCATATTTAAACTATTTATTTCTATGCACAGATCTCTTTTGTTGGATAATAGATCCAATTATATGATCTGATAATTAATAATAAACCATAAACTAGCAAAACGTTATGAAGAGCTAGAGAAGAACTAGAGGAATCCATAAAGAAAATGAAAAATTAACAGGGGTCAGTGACCCCACTATTATTTATATATATGAGAGAATTAAATAATAACAATATTATCTGATAAGTAAATAAACGGAGATATTATTTCCAAGGAGGTTCATATTGAAGTATATTAGTGGAGGATTAATAATTACATAATAATAACACTCCACCACTTAGGATAAGTAAGTAAGAGTAAGTTATTTAAATAATGTAAACATATAAAACACACCTAATTAATATTATATATAATATAATATTTAGGACTTGTTTATTATAAACACATAAATAATAATCTTTTATTCTTGTAAGTACTCAATAAGGCTTAGTTTGTTAGATAGGTTGAAAAAACTCTCAGACAAGATTAGCATACAATAAAAGTAAGCATAGCTTTTATTTAACTAATATATTATATGAAACTAATAATATCCTTAATATTAATATATATTTCACAAATATAATATTAAAATTTAGAAGAATATATAATAATTTCACTATTTTGCTCTATGAATTATATTTCACAATATTAATTAAATATATTAATATATATCTATATATCTTTATATGCAAGATTATATTTGAGAGAAAAGCACATTAACTCTACACTGACTCATTAAATAAATTAAAATCATATTAAACCTCCTGATAAGTGAAAATAAAAAGATATCCATACCTACAAATAATAGTATATCACACTACAATTAATTCAAACTTGTATTATATTATATATTAATTATATATTAAATTTATTATTAATATTATTATTATTATTATTATTATTAAATATATAATTAAATATTAATATATTATTATTATATAATTTAATGACTAGAAGAAAATATTCTGAAATTTCTGTTATGAAATAAGTAAACTATTTTATCAATTTATATTAAACTTCAATAAATTCATATTATTGATATAATTACTTTCAATAAAATTATAAATTTGATCGATATTAACATATCGATAATATCAATTCGATCATTCTGCAGAAATAAATGATACAGAATTGTTAACGTCTATAATAAATTAATAATTTCAATATAATATAATTAATATATAATGCTTGATAAATATTAATTTAATATTAATTAAATGTATGTCAGGAGGAGGAGGAGGAATTTATTTTTCAAAATAATAATAATAATAAGTTCACGAATATAATAATAATAATAAATATTAATTATATAATATATATATTATATTTATTATAGAAATTATAGAATTGTTGAGTTAGGTTAAAAATATTCTGTAAATTACTATTTGATATTATTAATAGAATGATACACTAACTTATTATATAATTATGTAATAAATAAAGCAGTAGATGCACAGTAGTCAACATAAAGATAATATTGAATAATTAATTATTATTATTTATAATTGGAGAGGAGAGTGAGTGATTTAATAATAGGGGGAATATAAGATTAATAATAATGTATAAATTAAATAATTATATATATATAAATATATATATAATCATAAATAAATAATATAATATAATAATTAATTATATATATATATTAAGATTATAGATTAATATAATAATAAGTTTATAATATAACCACTTTCCTCTTATAATTATAAAAGCAATCACGTATATATATTCAAATGCAATTAAGAAAATAAAATAATTATATAAAGTGTTGTAAAAATATAGTAAATAAATAAAATGTCTATCGGCAAATTATACTATCTATATTATATAAGTATATATAATAAAACAATAATTTATATATTATTATTATTATTTAATTATTATTATTATGATTAATTATTAATATCAGATAATTAAGTTGCAAGTTGTTTTATTAAATATATTTATTATTACCTGATTCATCTAGTTTATTAATTGAAAATAATGTATTTTTTATTAAATCTTTTTATTCAGTATATTATTTATTTATAATTATTATATATTATTTATTTAATTATTGTTATTGTTATTTTTTATATTATTATTATTATGTTAATATTAATTATTATTATTATAATAATTATCAAAATGCTTATTTAATCTTTTTATTAATAATTATTTTTCATATATTAAATAGTGTTAAAATGAATTTTATTAATATGATTATTATTAATATTATAATATATTATTATTAAATTTATTTAATTATTTTTATTATGATTATATATATATAATAACACAGAAAATAATAAATTCTTTAATTATAATATTATATATTAATATATTAATTTATTAGTATTATTTTGTATATAAAACATACTTAACTCACAATAATAATAATAACAATTAATTAGTAGATATTATATATATAATAAATAAGATCAATAAATAATTGAATATTTAATAAACATAATTAATATTTAATAACTAATATATATTATATATATTAAATAATAATATAGGTAATAAGATAACTAAATAGAGTAATAAATAACACTAACATTTAATAAATTAAAATCATAGTTCAATTCAACTAATTAATAAATATTAAAATTTATCATTAACACACTCATACATAATATGAATATGAATTTGACCAAAAGATATGATTATGCATTCAGTATAATATCCTATCGAGATTATTACCTCATCTTATCACAGGTAGTGAAGCATAAGAAATTAACTATGGTTTTTATGTAATATCACCTGGATATTTGATATCACTTTAGAGTCTCACAGAGTTGAAAGCAAATTATTTGGTACCTGACCTATAAGAGCAACTAGGCGTAGAGCGGAGAGATCCAAATGGTGGATTGGTGACGTAAGCATCAATTGTTCTATGGAATATGTTTAATATTTGTTTAGCGAAATTGTTTCTAGAGTTACATGAGATTATATACATGTTCGAGGTTAGTATTTCTTGTATGTTGATGAACATACGTGTACATAAGATTGAGGCAATTCTTATTAGTATTATGCACCTATTTCTGTGCTACATGCGTAACTTTCTCTCTAATATAAGTTCCTGGGTCCTTCGCACACACATAGACATCAACTCTGCCATACTAAAGACAAGGAAAACATCTAATAAATCTGTCTAGAGTAATTTTGCCCTTGTTATATATCATTGTGTGGATTGTGTCCAATTGCGTTAAATAGGTGCACACTATATCGATTCTGACTCTGACACACAACTTCCGCGCAAGCAATACTTCATTCTGTTCATCTGTTTTTTAGGACAGGAATGCACGCAAGAAAAGCTAACTAATTGTGTGCCAGTGACTTTTTGGATCTGAACCAATGGTACTAGAAAAGCGTTGACTATCAGAGATTTATCTAACACTACAGAACCAACATATTTTCTCATGATGATGCTAATAGCTCATAGGAGGCAGAAATCTAGTCCACGTGTGTCTATCTGAATATGAAAGAGTGAGGGTGAGAGTATAAGATTATATGTTATTAGAGGATTATAGTCGATATATAGCAATTTTACTACTCGAGTTTATGTATAGAGCGTGTGAGATCGATATAGGATAGCGCGCACGTTCATTAGAAGCCTGATAAAATCTAGTATTATACTTAAAACCTATAATGACGGGTTGAATACACTGCCACAGTCTGATTTTGAGGATCTACAAAAGATATTTAATTCTAGATAAGATCGGAATTTTAGGATACTCGAGGTTCTTTTATAGAGAAAAATAGAATGATTCTCACAATTACTACGTTGAACACTACTAACAAGCTATTTCTATAACTACGTATATTTCCAGTAAAGCTTTGCTATACTCCTGCCTTTAAAAAATTTCTCCAAATTCACTCACTTCAATGATTAGTGAACTCTACGTCTTAGCACTACATGATATCGAGTTCTCATGCCTTGTGTGAATCATCCACGACATGCTTTTTCTGTTGTTATCAATCTTTTGACTCACCGTTTATTCCTATCGCGTCTGTTGATACCAACTTACAGTGCGAACTCTGGAGAGACACCGAGTGCTGTTTATGCAGAAATCACAGACATGTTATTTGATGTAGAGGTCGAGTAAAACATCACATAGCTATCTCTTTATATGTTACAGTTATTCACTCACATAATGACGGCTCTAGTTCCTGACACATATTAAATATCTCATGTCCAATATGTTTTTACACTTCGCGAGTATAAATAATAGTATGGTTATATTGCCTTTGAGTCTGACGTATGAAAATCACATCGAACAAGCTTAGTTGATAATAGTTCGTTAAATGGCGCGTAAACAGATTAAGACGATCTCGAGATTAATTAACACTCTCGTATAAGTTAAAAGCGGAACATTCGCTAGCCAATCTTGAAGACATATTAAATGACTACTTAACACATGAG
>JABUQX010044254.1:40000-52500 GCA_015478945.1 Trachelipus rathkii | reverse complement strand
ATATATATATATATATATATATAATATTAATATTAATTAATTAATGTAATATATTAATTATAATATATATATAGTATATATTAATATATAATATATTACATGAATGGCGACTACAGTATAATTAGAATAGGAGAGTTAATGAGAATGGAGAGAGAGGTAGTGAGATTGACTGAACATTATAATATAATATATATTATAGTTAATATATTAGTAATAATATAAGTAGTAATTAATATATTAAATATATATATATATATATATATAATATATATATATATATATATTAACTATATTAATATATATATATAATATAAGTATTTATATATATTAATAATATTAATATATATATATTATATATTAAATTTATATATATAATATATATATATATATATATATAATATATATATTATATATATATAGTATCCCTATATGAGCCAATAATAACGTAAAATTTAGTAAAAGATACCGGTAATCAATCAACATATAATAGTAAGAAATCAAAAAAATTTTTATTTATACAAAATTGAGATTAGCGAGCCTAATCTGATGTACGTAATTTGATGTGGCTAAACACTAAAATTACGAATAAAACGATGTATACGTCTAGAAAATTACATAAAAACTAAAAAAGATTAATACCAATTGATACACAGTGATATGATTAACATATATAAAAATATAATATAAATTATTATAGATAATATAATAACATTCATAAATATATAAATATTAGTATTAAAAATGATATTTCGTTTAGGTTTTATTATGACATAAAAATGTCGTATTGTTATCTATTAATAGTTCATCTCTATTATACTTCTTTGCTGAGTCATATATAATGGAATCTTGCATAATATATCCAGAGTCAACTCTACATAAGCCATATGTACAAAAGATGAATTGAGTTATTTCTTGAGAGCACCAATATCGTCCTTTTTATTGATATTAGGTTACCAGCAAATATGAGAGCGGCGTCAACATCAGCAGTTGTATCGAGTGAAATATATCACTCGAAGAAACTGGAT
The DNA here is from genome assembly GCA_015478945.1 of Trachelipus rathkii. Taxonomy (NCBI): domain Eukaryota; kingdom Metazoa; phylum Arthropoda; class Malacostraca; order Isopoda; family Trachelipodidae; genus Trachelipus; species Trachelipus rathkii. The sequence continues at coordinate 51,475 of JABUQX010044254.1, read as the reverse complement.
TATGTATATTAGTATTTCCTTTTTAAAAACATATAAAGAAGGAAGTATAGCTAGTACTGTCATAATTACAGAAACTATCAAAATCACTATATTAGACTGACTTAGATGAAAGGAGTACATATGAATTAAAGCATAAAGAATAAATTATTATATAGATACTAAACTTTATAATAGTATTATTCTTCAAATAAAAGTTCATGATAATATATCCACATATACACTCACAATTATATTAATACATATAATAATGTACTTATTAAAAGAAAATTCAAGAAGAAAGATTTCAAAGTGGAATAATAAATAAAAATTAATTATATACGTATTATAAGGATAATAATTATAATTATAACTTTAGAAGTTAATATACAGGTATATTTTGTATCTATTGCTGCGCAGAAACGGGAAAGCAATATAACAGAAAAATAATTGCAAGTTTTATATAACAAATGCAAAAGAGGAACGTTTTCGTGATTTCAACACTTTATGGCCAGTTCAATCTCTTGATCACTCACTATCAACTATAATGACTCGAATAAGATTTGAAAGTAGCTAGTATATATGATAATAAATTGATCACTTAAACGAAAACCTAACTATCTCATTTTAAAAATAAGCTTACAAAAAATGTCACATAATAATAATAATAATAAAAACTAATACATAATAATAAATAATACTTAATTAATATAATACGGGATACCTCCAAAGCTTTTATTATTAATTTACGTATAGATAATAATTATATTGAGATGAAATATAAGACTATTATATTAATACATCGATCTTCATATAATAATTAACCTATCTATCGACAATCTTGCAACTTTACAATAACAGTAACAATATCACGTTTCTTTTAACTCTATTCCTTAACAATTATATAGACATATTTCCTTAATGGTGTTTCATAGCTGATTTTAAATTTTAATTCTTAATATCCTCATTTATTCCATATAATATTTAAAAGTTCACTCACAGCTTGTTAATTAAATCATAAAATTACGAATTATGACTCAAGAATTTCTTACCTTGCAATTATTATTAATAGAAACAATAAACGTGCGGCATTATATGGCGGAAAATAGTGAGAAGTGCACAAAAATACACAAAATTAAACAAAAGATAGAGAATACAGATATACTCCCATTAACCTATTTGAGCAAACTATCTAATAATAAATACTATGCTATGAATTCTATTACGATGTATTATCCTAGGATTGTATTAATTTTGATTTCAATCTTAGAGAATATTATATTATATTACTCAAAAATGCAAACAGAAGAGTTACAATAAATAGCTCTATCATTACACAGTTCTTTACTTCAGACAAAGTTACTGTAAGAAAAGAGTATCTAATGAGGTACAAGTAGCCGTATTCACTCAGTATACAGAACGATAAACGTTGTAGTATTAACTTTATACTCACAGTGTAATGTATTTGATAAAATAACCAAAAAAATTTTTTTTACAAAAGAATTTATTTTAAATACAGTATTTAAAATTAAAATCGCAACTCTATCACCATTAACCACACCCACTAAATTTGACAGCTGAATCCAAACTCACATTTAAATTTTATTTCAAATTTCACAAGATAAGTCACCATCTTACAATAATATATTCAAATTAAATTTAGAATGCGACAATATTTACAAGTAGATATAATCACATATATATGAATTGCATTTGAGGAGGAGAAAACTCGTTAATTCCCTCGCATATATTTATGATTAATTACAAGATTTTATAGCTACTCTCTCTCACTTTTGAGACCTTTGCCAATATTCCCCACCACTCGAATATTGGATTCTTCTCTTGTACATGTGCCACATTAATTTTTTTAAAAACTAATTCCTAGAAAGATAATTTACACAAACGACAAATCTATGCAATCCAACTTTGAGCATATCTAATAATATTTTTTCTGAGGACTAGTTCCGGTAAAATAAGGATTTGTTTACCCGACCGGGTTTCGTCCGTAAACCTAAGGAAATCTGTCAGAGTTTCTAAGTTCTAATTGATCAGGCAATTTAAAACGCTCGACGCCATATTGTGCCATTCCCTCGCGCAGTCTCGTGAGTAGAGACTGTATGGCGTTAAAAAGTCCTCCAGACAAGTTATACTTTTTCTATTTTTATATTGTATCCCTCATAGAGTCATTATTAACAGAGTTTCTATGAGGGGCAGATCGTCACAACATAGGCACGACACGGCTTTTAATTGAAACTCTCCCGTCAGTTTATGAATATATATCTCTAGAACCAGAGTTTATCTATTCTCGAGCGATTTGGCACCCATTAACATAGACAAGCTGTTAGACCTGTAGATAAATCTCTTTTAATATGTGCTTCCTACATACTACTGCATATTTAAAAATTTACTCAAATCTCAAGAATAGCAAGAGACGGAAGCTTAAACATCATTAATTTGAGTATTAGTACAAATAGCTTGAAAGGTCCTCTTTCTTGACGCTCTAGTAACATTTACATATAAAGTGACTCTCTCTCCCAGAGTAGGACTTACTTATATTATTCAGATCCAGTATTCTAAATGTATAACAAGGAGTTTAAAAATCACTCACCAGATTAAATATAAATAGGTGATTAACATAGTAATCCAGAACACATTTTTTTTCGTCATGACAAAAAATTTTTTAGTGAGAGTTCAAGTATTTGCACACAAAATCATTTTAAATGATTTGGTTCTTGAGTGTTATATTCTATAAGTAAATATAAATTCAATTATTTTTAAGTAACTTGCTGTATCATTTGTGTGTCAGTAATCACGCGAGAGACTCTGCTCTGTTATGATAAGAGTCTGGAGGGCTATTGAAAACGTGCAGAGTGACATATACTATAATTACTAGGTTTGCGAGCTTTGAATTATCTAATCTCCCATAATTAAACTTAGCCAAATAATTAGTCCTAATTTGTCTATTTAACTTATGTATTCGTACATGTATATGCGTACAAATTGTTAATTTATCCTTCATCTTTTGGAGAGACTGGATTAGAATTTGGGCTTAATAAGAGTCAACAATTCACCAAAATTTAGCGCGAAGAATCTGACTACGACATAGCACAACTATGTGGGAGAGTGCCATTATGAAAGAGAAAGCTGAGCATCAGTAATAACTCTTTATTTCTCTATGGAAGTCACCATGCACAGAGCCAATTGTATAAAGATTTCGTAAACATTAATATCTATACAAATTCTATTCATCTCGCTTAAAATAAAATTCATGCATTGAGAGTACGTGCTATTGTGTCATATGCTTCTTAGTAGTACCGTGATCGTACAATAAGAACTAGAGTAATTATTAATACTTTCGTAGGCATAAGCATTCAAGTGTTCAATTCATTCTTTTAAATTATCACAGTGGTTTTTCTTATAAATGCCTTCTTTTTAAAGTATTTTATAAATGTATTATATGATTAATAATAATATATAAATTAATCTATTGAAAAAACCTTAATTATTTAATATCTACAATTATACTTTAGAAGGAGGACATTTTCTTTAAATTCTAAAATTTATTGAAATTCTATATATATATTCTACAACATCTTATAAAACTTATAATATAATTATATAATTAAGAAACAATTAATATACTACAAAATAATATGAATAATAAGGTAACTTTATTTTAATATCATTAACAAATTGGCAATATCCTTTCTAGAGACAAGAGCGAAAATTGAACATAATTGTAAAGGAACAAGTTAAAGTCAGATAAAAGTGTAGAATGTAAGAAGACTAACTTACTACACACCGTGAGAAAACGGAAGGAGTTCCACACATCCTCTCAATATTAGAATTTTAGTACACGTTGTACGGATTGTGACTTCGAGGAATTAACACGCAATAAACGATATTGATGAGTTATAATATTTTATTTATAGATGAGGACCTTAAAGCGATGTTCTATGACGTGCTAATTTCATGCATTTATGTGCGAGAATGAATAAAACATCAACAAAAAGTTAACAGAAATCATACCTGAAAAATTAAATGCAACAACAGGTATATTAAAACCACAGTTATAAATAATAGGGAGCATTAACATAACGACGGACATAGTAATTATATATGATATATCACCCCTATATCTCACTACATGTTAGAATAATTTAATTATTATTAATATTATATTATTATTGATTATTAATCTATTATTATTAATTTAATTATTTTATTAAATTATAATTAAATTTCTTTTAATATTTATTTACATCAAATACGATAATTATATATATATTATTATTATTATTTATGTATTTGATTTTCTTTTTTTTTTGTTGATATTTAATCTGTTTTCTATTATATTATAATTAATAAATGATTAATATATTAAATTAACTTGATAGAAATAATGATTAATATTAGATAATAAGATGAATTATATAAGTGAACTATTACACTATATTATTATTAAATAATAATAAATTATATACTTTATATAGTAACATATATATTATAAATAATAATCAATAAATTAATTAATCAATAAATCAGAAAGGATAGAAGATAATAATATGAAATAATAAAGAGAGTTATATTATGATTAATGAAAGTTTGCAAAATATTAAATTAATTTTCATTAAATATAAAATGAATAATAAAAGAATAACTATTAATATGTTATAATAAATTTACAAGAATGAGCCCACAGACACAACACATACACTGAGAGTAGAGTTATGTCAATTAGTAGAACTCACATTATATATACCGAGAGAGGAGAGAAAAAGAGAGAGAGTCAAATGAGTCAAAATGTGTTATACGCACCACTTACGCTGATGTCCGTTGCGTAATCTTATTATAAGAAACTCATGCTTCTGGCGCTATAAGACATAAGTATTTTATAATCTCTTGCATATAATTAGGTGAGAGAGACAGTAACGATAATACAATATGATTGTTTGCATCTACGAATCTATTGGTGTAAGACTAATCAATGATAGGCGTAAAGAAATGATTCATAGAGGCGTAGATAAACAAAGCTCAATATTTCGTTAAATATTATGAATTATTGATAGATTATTATAATCACAAAAACTACGTACAACTGAGACAAGTATGTTTAATCAATTTCTTCTTATTACTCATTTCTATATATTAGATAATAAATTTATTTCATATTACCGTATTTTACTCATATATATATATTAAAAATTTATGAATGTTATTTATAATAATTAATATTTTACATTGCAAATTCAAGCTTAAAAATTCTATATAAAATAAAAATAATAAGTAAATATATACATGAAATCTCTTTTAACATAATATGATTTAACTAAATAAAATAAAGATATATATTTATAAATGAATAATAAAATATAAAGTGAAGAGTAAGAGATGCGAAATTCGAGATTCCAAATTCAGATACACTACCTTATAATCGCGAGCGATAGATTACGTACATCACACACTAGATTATATAATATATTAATAATGAATAATATAAATAAATTAAATAATAGGATAATAATATATATAATTAAATAAAAATATAATTTATAGTAATAATAATATATTTAATATATATAATTAATAATTAAACTATAGGCGATAAGTGAGTAAAAATTATACGTTATGTATGAGAATAGCAAATAAGAATACTATTACTTAATTATTATTAAGAAACTTATTTTTATTGTAGATAAATAAATATATTAATTAGCTATACATAGTATAGACATAAAAATATGAATGTATATTTAAAAAAAATAATTCAGTAATATTTTTAAAAAAAATAGTTATATTTTTCCAAGTATAGAGACGCATGCTTTATGCGTGGTAACTTTTTTATTGGTACTTTTATTCGTAGGCATATCAACTTATTTCTAATTAGGTATATAACGAGTAAGAATAGTACGATCTATTATATTTTATTTGGTATAATTACATATACTTATGTTAAGTATAAATATATGTTATGATTTTATTATGAGAGGGTCTCCGGAACCCCCACTTATTTGGTAATTTAGGTAGTCTGAGCTCTAGGAGGTATCTTATATTATCACCGCCCTACTCTCCACCTAACGGGGTATTAGTGAAAACACGTTCAACTCTGTTCCCTCACGTCCTGCACTTCGAGCACTTAACTTGGCCGTGTATAAAATATACTAATATAATATATATATAATTAAATATATATTAATAATATATATATAAGTATATTATATATATAATTATATATATAATTATATTATATTATATATAATATAATAAAATATATATATATAATATATATATATATATATATATTATATAGTATTATTATATATTAATATGATACTTATTTAGATAATTATTATATTATAATATATTAATTATATATATAATCTTATGCTGATGGGAGGTATAGGGAAATAATATTATAAATTCTAGCTAGTATCGCTGTAGTTAGGTCCAACCTTATGCATGTCGATTATTATGTTTGTTTATCAGTTTTATATCATAAATTATATATATATTTACTAATACCTATATTTATAAATTAAGTATCATGAGTAATACAATAATATATAATCAGTTTATAGGATAGATTTATAATACTTATTAGAGCTTATTATTTACTTTAACTTATTACTTAATATATGATTAATGTTATTCTATTTATATACCTTTGTATTATTATATAGATAGACGTAATCTCTTTAATCAATGTTTTCTTCTACCCTATATAAATATATGTATATACCTAAGGTATATACTTACACCCCTATCTTATTTAAATTTTTCTGTCAAACTCTTTATACAATTCCTCTTCATCTTTATCAATAAGTAGATCGTTCATGCGCTTCACATAAAGTCCAAATTGAGCTCGCGGTTAAGATTGTATACCATCTCTCAATTATCAGCAAGATTAAAATTTTTGTACTTTCGCTCTCCATTGTTATACTTACACTGGTGATTCCCACCCTCCTATTATTGCGAGTCTTGACCAATACTGCCATATTTTATTTTCGTACATTTGATCGCATGACCAGATATATCTGGGATATCACAAATATTTAGGAGATTTCTTTTCGTTGTTAGAGAGTTGAGCACTCATTTGGAACTATGCGACTAGACATAAATAGGCAATGTCATGGAGTATACATGGTTAAATAGCTCAATGTTAATAAATAGGCGAGCAAAAAACACAATTATAGAGAGTATGTGTCGTAGGTTAGGGAGGGTCAATTGCTTTCTGTCAGAGATAGATTTTTAGAGGTAGACTGCGTGTTAAGTCATGCACTTCATTATGTTTTATATAGAAGTATAAAATCTCACTTGCAAGATGAGATGTTGGTAGTGGAGTAAAGTATACTTGAATAAAAGATCTAGAAGTCTTAGGGACAGAATAGATCGCTGGACAGGATGTGAGAGGTTAGAATGGTGTGTGAGATTGAGTTAGAGATGAGCGAAAAATAATCTAAAGAACGAAGTCGCATATGTACTTACACATTATATTACGACTAAATTAGACGCATTATGCTGCTTATAAATTATTTAGACTAAAACTCTTATCCTCTGATGAGCTCAACTACAAGGCCAAGGTCAGAATAAATCGTCTATCGCATCATATATCAACGTCGCACTTAAATGACTATAAATAAATCACGTTCTATGCTATTTCTCAGACTACCTCATTATCGTGGGTTTGTCAGCAGTCATTATACCCTCTCTGTTAAATTTATCTATCAGGCTAAACCAATGATACGCTTTTGCTAATAGAAAGACAATAGCACTCTAAGACGCTCACGTCACACATATGGATATTAAAATCATTTCTGCCTGAGGATGGGTGATGTACCGGAAAGAATCACAGACAGTGCACAGAGCCGAGAGAAGGTCGGTACCAAGACCACAGTCCGAAAAACTTCAAGGAAAGCGAAGAAACAGACCGAATAACTTACTAGAATTTGAGTTGCTAATAATGCTATACGTACCCAAGAGATAAGCAAATATCGTGACCGGAACAACATCTAATACCACTAAAGTTATACTAGAAACTTAAGTAAGGGTATGTTGCTCTCACAGTTGTTGGGCAAAGAGATAGATACGCAAATCTCGTAACACAACAACCAGAGTCTCCTAATATGTAATAACATCATGGGACCTACCGAAGAACGGGAAAATATAAATCAGGAGAGAGTAGATCCCTGAGGCAGACAAGATTGTCATTGAAAGGGAGGCTTCTTGCCGCTATGTGTGAGAGGGCCGAGTGATATTTAAAGCCCTGTATACAGCGGTGGAGTGTCCTCCTGATTGAGGGGAGACATGGCGAGAGGGATAACGGGAGGATAGTAATTCGATGGGCTGGAGCGCGACATAGTGTGTTCGTGCTATCTGCACTACTTAGTATAATATATAGCTAATGACACTAAAAAGTAGTAGTAATAATTAAAATAATAATTAAATAAATATAAATTAAATATATAAATATAATATAATATAATAATAAATTATAATTGATAATAATAATAATAAATAAATATAAATAATATAAAATAATATATATAATATATAGTATATAATATATTAATATATAAGTATATATATATTATATATAATAATAATAATTATATATAATATAATATAATATATATACATATATATATAATATATATATAGTAAATTATAATTAATATATAATATATTATAATTATAAAAGTAATATAATATATATATTAAGGTATATATATATATCGTCTGAGCATATAATATAAATTTACTCAATACTTTTTTAGTTTCTTAGTAAAACTTTAATATGACTTGTAATGTGTATGTGTTTTGTGGTATGTGTATTGTCGCTGAGTGTGAACGCAGGGTGTGTAGCTCGATGTTGAGTAGTAGTAGTGTGTTGTTTGCTAGCTGTGCTTATCGATATAGTTGAGTGTGTGAACATTAGTATGGATTTTATGATGAGTGATGTGTTAGTATGTGATGATGTAAGTTTAATGCTTCACTATTTATTCACACTGGATATTAAACGTTTTGAACTGAATATTTCTCAGTATAAGCTAAATTATTATTATTACTAATGTTGTTGTTGTATTTTTATATATATATCTCTATCTCTATGTATTCCTATAGGTGATAGTATATATAGTAATAGTTTAACACGAACATTTATGAGATCAAATATATATTTCTTACATGAGACTATGTGTTGCAGTAATTATATATATATTTATTAATAATATTAAACCTATACTCACTATACTAGCTATTATCGACTGGTATTAAACCACGGACCTCTTCCAGGTGAGTAATAATATAACATGAACTCATGTTTAATCTCATACCTGATAGAGGCCGATGTATTTGAAGTCCGAGGCGTAAACGCTAGTGGGTAAGTTTATAATATAATATATATATTTTTATATATTCTATCTATATATCTATATCTATCTAATCTATACACTATCTATATTCTATAATCATATTCATATTCATCACTCTCTCTCTCTCTTAATATTATAATATATTAATATATATATATAATAAATATTAAATATATTTATAATATATATATAATATATATAATATTAATATATATATTAATATATATATATATATATATATTATAATATGTATTATTATTATATTTTGTAAAAGTGTAATATATTTATATATACTGTTTGTAGTAATAAAGTTTAAATTTATTTAAAAATGACTGTAATTTTAATAAGGGAATATCTTCAAAGTTAATATAAATATTAAAATAGTTAATATAGTAGTAGTATTGTTTATATCTAATTATGTTCTAAAAGTAAATATATATATTATTATATATAATTAATTAAATTATTGTTTAAATTACAAACAATATTAAAAAGAATAAGTTTAATAATATAGGTGTACTCAATATGCCACTCAATATTTACTAAAAACACATTTATAAGAAACGAAAATCATTATAATCTAATCATGTAATAATATATAGAACTTATTTACTGAGAGAACTTATTGGAATGTTGCCCTCACGTACTCAAGTATCCACTCATACAGTATCTCACCTTCGGGAGGTAACCACTACTACGCATAAAACTTACCAAATAAGGTCTCTCACACAGAATTTTTTATAAATAATTAAGAAGTATTCGTTGAATTATTATTTTCCTATATTTAGCAGTGATGTAAAAGAGTTAGTAATTACATGAACTTAAATAAGTTACTATTTAGAGTTTTTTGAGTATAATATATATATTAATATCTATATATATATATATATAAATATATAATATAGTATAAGTATATATATATAATTAATATATTTATATATATATAATATAATTATATATTAATTGAGTATATAATATATATATAATATATTAATATTATATATATATATTATATATATATATTATATATATAGTTATATATTATATATATATTAATATATATTAAATATATAATATATATAATGATAATATTATATATATAATATTAATTATAATAATATATGAATATATTAAATATAATATATATATATATTATTTCTATTTTATTTTTTGTCTAAAATTATTATACAAATGAATAATTATGAAGTTTAATATTGTAGCCCAAATTGTTAAATACACGCAGTTATTAATTATTTATATAATATTAATAAATATTAATGGTAATTTGGCTTAATATATAAATTAAATTTATAATTATATATCTGAAGTAAATTTTACGGTATTATATATTAAGGATGTTGAGTTGACCAGGAATAAGAAAGAAGATTTTTGACCTACTTATTTAATAAAATTACAATATAAAAAAAAATAACTATATTTTTCAATTCTTGGTACATTCTGATTCTAAGGCACTATATTTTATACAATAAATTCAAAAATGAAAATTAAAAGAACTAATTTTTTTATACTATTTTGCTAAACAATATTTGTTATATATATATAATAGTATATATATATATACAATTTATAGTATAAATTAATAATATAAATAATAATTAATAGTATAATAATAATAAATTAAATAAATTAAAATATATATATAATAATTAAATTAATTAAATTAAATAAATTAATTAATAAATAATAATTAAAAAATATAAATAAATTAAAATATAAAAAATAAAATCTATAATAATAATATATAATTAATTAAATTATAATATCAATAACATATAACAGAAAATAACAAATTAGAAGAATTTTATTATATATTAAATTAATTATAATATATATATGTTATAAATATTTTAGTATATTTATATTATAATAAATATTAATAATTCATAAATATTGTTATATTATTATTAATTAAAATAAAATAATATAATATAATATATTTTATAATTTAAAAATAAGTATTTTTCATAATAATTAAATATACTATAATTATAATTATAATATAATTAATATAATTTAAATTATATTATAATATATAAAAATTATAAATAAATAATAATAGATTTATATATATATTATGAAATAATTTATAATATATAAATTATTATGT
>JABUQX010044254.1:32500-37500 GCA_015478945.1 Trachelipus rathkii | reverse complement strand
CTTTGTGTTTCTTTTTCTTGTAACCTTCAACGGAAGGATCATATTATTTTTCCTTCCAACCAAGCTTCTAAGAGGTTGGGTGTTCTGAAGTACCCTCCTTCAGAGTTTCTTCAAGCCACCCCAGTAGTTTGCCCTTTAGAGGGGAGTGGTTCGTCCCTGCATAGAGTATGCTTCACACGTGTGAGGTGATTCCACTCACATAGTTCTCCTTAAAATAGTTTAGTGGAGGGCTTTTCGTCTTATCCCTTCTCCTGTTCTCACTTACTCTCACTACCATTCTCCAGTCTCTTTCTGCCCGTCGATATATTACGGCACATTCTTTATACTATCACTATTACAACAGACACAGCTATTCTGAACTCTCTGGATGCATATCATCTCCATTGAGAAGGGCTAGTGAGTCTCGCCTTACTCCACAATTTTCTAATTAAAAACACTTCTGGCGAAAAAAAAAAAATTAAATTTGAATAATTCTGACATTTTCAATAAGTTTCATGGAAAAGCGGCGAGAGGCACTACGATTAATTAGGTCATTATATATATTATATATATATAATATATATATAGGTATATAAATATTATATATAAAAAAATGTATTAAAATATATATATATATATGATATATTTATATATATTATATATAAGTATATATATATACTACCATAAACATACTACGAAAAGTTATGATAAAGACGGATTATATATTAAACAAAGAATTGAAATCCTTCCTAAGACAACATAACGTACACATATCACTAATTCCAAAGACAACACCTACGTCGAAAACACTTAGAAACCACAAAATTTAGGACAAGAACTCACATTTTACACCACAAGTCCCTAAAAATCATACTCCTAACTAACTTACTCGATAAACTCAACTAACCATACACAAACACCCGCTCACTCACAACAGCATCACTTAACGTCAACACCGGAAAAATGCAATCCTTCACCACAAATGATCAACAAAGCTACAACACATAATAAACCCTTTACTATACCTCATCACACCTCACCTTCAACTGCCCCAGAAATTACTCTTCAAAGTCCTAACACACAATCACAGCACCCGGTCCTAAACTTCACATGGAGGAGATTTCAATGCACACCACCCTATTTGGTACAAAGAACCAAATGCAGACCAATAGACGGAACTCCACTTAATATCAAAATCTACCGATCACCCTAAAACATACCTCAACAATAAAAATATTTCCCAATCAGAACATTCCCACGCCACTAACTCAATACAACACATCTCCCAGAATCAAACATTTGTTCACCAAATCCTACAACAAAGCCCCAATGACAAACACTAAAACAGACACTAAACTCAATTCTTTATCTCATAATTTATAAATAACCAGAATAGCAAACTACCAACTCTCTCAAAGGAAAACAGTATACAGAACTACAAAAATGCAGACTGGACAAATCTCTGAACTCATAGAAAACAACATACAACTTATAATCAATTATCTCCAACGCCTCAACACTAAAATTACAGCTATCCAAAACTTCACTTCAATAATTCTTAAAGCAGTAAAACAAAACAATACCTCGGAGGTGCCCTCACAAAAATGCACCCAGCCTAAACATTTTGAAATTCTCAAACCTGATCAAACAACGTAACCTAATTAAAGAAATCAGCACAACCAAACACAACACAACAATATCCCAAATTAAATAATTTTAAACACAAACTATAAATGTAAAATAAAGCACACACCTCAAACCACTTTCAAACATTTCTAACAAAAAACCTCAGAACACAAACAACAATAGAAGACTAAGGAACAAAAAAAAAATTTGAAAATAGGCAAAAAACTAACCAAATCTCCCACATTGAATCCATAAATATAGTCCAAGTCTCAACTCACCACACACAACACGCAAACCTCCCCGCTACACACTTTGCCAAACAAAGCCTCAAACATACTCATCAACAAAACAGGAAAATAATCAAATCCATTAAAAGAGATAAACAGTATCGACGACGCTAAACCTATAGAAATAAACACCAAATGACAATAAAAACACCAATAGAGAAAAACTCTTAAAACCTCAACCAGCAGGACGGCCTTGACAGCTCTCAAACACATGACAACTTAAAACACTTAGGTAGCAACCGATGGTTGTGGAGTCAGGTTCAAAAAATTTCCCGACTCCGACTCCGACTTCCGACTCCACCCTGCTTAAAAATTAACCGACTTCCGACTTCGACCTCTTAAAAATTACCGACTTCGACTCCGACCTCCTGAAAATTACCGACTCGAAGATTGCCGCTCCGACCCGACTCCCCTCTTTTGAAAATTACCGACTTCGTCGATAAACGACTCCGACTCTCGACTCCGACCCACCTTCTTTCAAAATTACTGCTCCCGACTCGCGACTGCCGACTCCACTCTCTTAAAACTACCGACTCCCGACTCCGTGACATACGACTCCGATTCCGACCCCCAAACCTCTGGGTAGCACCGCACTAACCCATTTAGCACACATTACAAACTTATTACCACAAAATTTTTATTCCTTACATCTGGAAAAGAGCAATCATATTAAACCCAAACTAAACCAGGAAAAGACCCTTCAAACCCCTTCTCCTATCGTCCAATCTCACTGCTATCCACTCTATGAAAACTCCTAGAAAAGCTCATACCAACATAATAAAACCACACATCTCCAAACAAACATTCCAACACGGTTCCCAGCAAAAACCACTCAACCACAACTGCTCTCACAAACACTATTCAACCAAATAATAAATAGCTTAAATCTCAGACCCCCACACAAAACCCTACTTGTAGCAATCGACATAAGCAAAGCCTTTGATACAGTCCCAAGACACAATATAATCCACAAAATAATTATAATTAAACCCCAACTAATTTAAAGAAATAGTTATGCGCAACTGTCGCATCCAGGGAGAAGAACGAGCCCAGAAGTACAGATGAACAAACAAGGAATCACGTACAGTAAATATATAAAAATGGCGTACCCTCAAGGAGCAATCCTATACCTTACCTTATTCAACTTATTCACCAACGCTGGCAAACCACAACACTCCAACACATATTTTTGAAAAGCTACGCAGATGACATCACTATAACCACCACACACCAGTACCTAAAGACTTCAATTTTTTTTGACTCAACAATGCATCAACCAAATTCAAACTTGGCTAACTGGCAACAGAACGTCTGTATCACCTAACATCGATCTATACACTAATCACAAACCGACCGTAACTTGGCCCTCACAACCACCAAATCTTTCTAAACAATAATAGCTATCCCAATAACAAAACACCTAAAATTCTTGGTGAAACACTGAACACACACCTAACCTTCACTAAACACATTGAAAACATAACAGCATCAGCAAATAGGAAACTAAACATACTAAGAACCATAGCGAGCGCGGACATTAACACAATAAACCAAATATCCCATCAACCATCTACAAACAATACCTCCGTCCGAACACTAAAATTACGCGTCAACCTATAATGGCACCCCTTATTAACCAAAGGAAAGATGAAGAGACTTCAAACTACCCAAAACAAGGCATTAAGAATTATAACAGGTTGTATAACTACAACTCCTCAAGAACACTTTGCAATGAGAACAAAAATATTTACCATAGATAAACATTTAGAATAATAGGTACACAGCAGTTCTACGCTCAACAACAAAACACCTCACAGCCCCTGCCAACACTGGCACTTTCCAACACTAACTATTGTACAGGTTGAAAAGCAGTCTCCATCTTCCCCCAGCTTATTATACAAACAAAATTCCTAAGCAACCATCCGGCCCCAACAGGTAACTTCTCTTATACAAAACAAATACACACGCATATAACTGAAAATTATTTAGGAAACCGACAACCAAACATTATACTAAATGAACATCTACCAGAAATTGCATCTTTGGCCAAACTAAGATGTGGCCACCACTCTCAAACCTGCAATATTACAAATACAGGTTTAAACTCTCAACCAGACCAAATGTCAAATATCTGCACAAAATGAAACAGGCCTCGGAGACTGTGTCTCACTTCCTCCTAGAGTGGTTCCCAACTAATAATGCATCCGTCCCAGAGCAATCAGAACATCACAAATTTAAGCGATCTTTGGAGGAGACCAACTACGGCGGCGGGGAATCTTCGCGAAGTGTGGTCACTCTGAAGAGAGGGTGACCAGGGAGGGCGGAATATATATATATATATATATATATTATATAAATATATATATATTAGCTATATTATATATATATATAGTATATATATATATATATATATATATATATTATATATTTTATAAATATTTATATGAATTTTAAATCTTTAACGTCTAATGGCATGGTTACTTTGAGTTCTACATCTGCTCACTATTTACTGACACCCCTACGCATCATATATATTATATATATATATATACTTATATAATAGTATATATAGTTATATATATAGTATATATATATATATAGTAATACATATATATATAATAATATAGTATATATAGGTTATATATATATTATTTATATATGAATCCTCCTTCTATTGCTGGCTAACTGTTATTTGCCACACCTTTTACTGGCTCCTCCTACAACTGGTTTCTTCCTACTATTATTTCTTCTACTACTACTACCCCTTCTCCATATACTACTGCTCCTCCCACAGCTGCTCCTTCTACTACAACTGTCCTTCTCCCCTACTTATCCATCTACCAGTCCAAACTAGTTGAAATGTTTTTTGCACATATTCTAATTATTTTTTGAAACTTTTTCCGCTCTCACTTGTAGGTAAGTTAATCTAATGGATTTTGTATTAAGTCCTACAAATCCTTATTTGATGTACTTCTCTCTCTCTCGTCTTCTCTCGCTCTCTCTCTCTCTTTCTCTTTTTCTCTCTCTCTCTCTCTCTTCTCTCTCTCTCTCTTCGTCTCTCTCTTCTCTCTCTTCCTCCTCTTCTCTCTCTGATAATACCAAACTGCA